>VMDO01034383.1:0-17044 GCA_007922755.1 Pedetes capensis | reverse complement strand
GTACACACCCCCTTCCAGGAGCCTATATAAACAGGCTCCTGGACCCCATTTCACCCCTTCACCTTTCTCCTTCCTTCAACTGCTGTCCGGACACCATCACCTCGATCAGGCGCTCCCCAATCCCATGGAAGATCTCCTAGCAAGCCTACGCATCAAGACCAGGGGCCCCGAAGCACCGAAGGCTGCAAGCAACTCACGGAGAGCCTCCCAATTGCTCCCATCCTTGGGACGGAGGGAGACAGAGAAGGTGAGCTGCGAGAGTCAAGACCACCAGACCTCTAGCCCAGCGGAACACCAACTGCCTGTAGCTGTGCCTTTAAGGCTGAGCTGTACCATCAGCAAGCCTGCAGCATTCATGCAGCAGGCTTTGAGCTAGCACTTGTCTGGGGGGCTGCATGCTGGTTGTTCCTCATTTGGGAAGCAACCCAATAAACTTTTCCTCTCCTGTTTTCCCACAGAAGGTCTCCCAAAGTCCTTCTTTGGCTCCTCCAGTCACTACACCAACCCGGTCCTATGGGTCTCCAATACCCACCCAGTGTCAGAGCAAGGCTCTGACCTCAGCCAGGCCTGAGCCAAACCCTGACAAGCAAAGCCCTGGGTTCAGCCCCCTAATTCTACAAAAAGAGAGAGAGAGAAGTACCCACTTCATCTGTTGTTAAATGCCACTGAGTTGGTGTCCCACTCATAGCGACCCTACTTACAACAGGCAAAACAGTATCGTTAGTGCTTCTCTGCTATTCACAGGATTTTTCAATGGTTGGTTGTTTTCTGGAAGTGGGTTGCCAGGTCCTTCTCCCAAGCATACAGCACTTGGTGCTCCCAGGTGGCCTCCCATCCAATTACTAATGAGGCCTGACCCTGCTTAGCTTCAGAGATCTGACAGGATCAGACACCACAGGTCTCATTTCATCTAAGTTAGACAATTTATTAAAACACAGTGATTCATAGATTCCCTTATACTCTTTTTTTCATAAGGCTGCAAATAGTATTCTCTCCTTTATTCCTGGTTATATTATATTGTGATTTTTTTCTGTACTAATGTAGGTATTTAAAGCAATAAATGCCCCCTGGGCACATCTTTTATTGTATCCCATTGTTTAGGTTATGTTATTTCATTTTTACTCATTTCAAGTTATTTTTTAATTTCACTTGTGATTTCTTCTTTGATCCAATGTTCATTTACAAATTTGATACTTAATTCTCACATATTTGTGTATTTCCTATATACCCTTCTGTTATTGATTTTTAATTTTATTACATTGTGTTTAAAGAATTTGCTTTGGATAAATTTATCCAGGTATGTTTTGCAACCTAGAAAAACATTCCTGAATAAGACAGGCCAATTGAGATTATCCAGTCTGAGGAAAAGAAAAATATGAAGAAAAGTGTTGCATGTATATTATTGAATATTCCATGTGCACTTGAGAATGTTCCATGTGTACCTGAGATTATGTATTCTATTGTTGGATGAAATGTCCTACAGATGTCAGTTAGGTTTAATTGTTTTATAATGTTCAAGTTTTCTTACAACCTTTTTGATATCTATTTAGTTGTTGTACCCACTATTGAAAGTGAAACTTCAACTATTATTTTCAGATGACCTATTCTTCCTTTTAATTGTCTGTTTTACTTCATGTATTTAGGGGCTCTATTGTTAGGGGAATGCATACTTACTGTGTTACATCTTCCTAACAGATTGACTATTTTACCATTATAAAATGTATTTCTTTGTATTTTATAAAATTTTGTCTGAAAATCTATTTTGTCCAATGTTTGTATAACCATTCCAACTCTTTTTGTTTACTGTTTGCTGGGTATATTTTTTCCATCTCTTTACTTTCAAGCTATTTGTGTCTTTGAATCCAAAGTTTCTCTCTTAAAGACAGAATATATTTCCATTTTCCATTTTGCCAATCTCTGCCTTATGCAGTGTATAACCCATTTATGCTTGCCATTTGTTTTGTTTTCAGTATGTGTTATCTTCCTTCCTCTATCTAACCATTACATTCTCTAAGGCACACATTTTAATTCCCTTGTTTCTTTCCCAGTGTGTGTGTGTGTGTGTGTGTGTGTGTGTGGTACTGGGGATTGATTGCTAGGTAAGCCCTCTGCCAATAAGCTACATCCCCAGCCTCCTGTTTCTTTTACCATATAGTTTAGAGCTATTTTATTGGATTTGTAGATTAATGTTATATATCACATTGCAGGGGAGCTGGCCACTATTTCTTCAAATAGTCTTTCTGTCCCTTTCTCTTTTCCTTCTATCACTCTCATTATTCATATATTAGTACACTTGATGGCATCCTATAATCTCTAGGGCTCTGTTAATTTTTATCCTTTGTTATTATTGTTGCTGTTGTTTTGTTTTGGTTTGGTTTGGTTTTCCTGTTGTGCTAAGGATTGAACCTAGGCCCTTGTATGTGCTAGGCAAGTGCTCTACCATTGAGCTCTGTCCCCACCCCTTTTCTTCACTTTTTCTTTCTTTTCCTCATACAGAATAATCTCAATTGGCCTATTTTCAAGTTCTATGATTTGTTCTTTTGCTGTCTTAAATCTGATGCTGAGCCTCCTTTGTAATTTTTTCATTTCATTTTTCCTCAACTCCAGAATTTCTATTTGGTTCTCTTTTGTAATTTCTCTCTATCCTCTCTCTCTCTCTCTCTCTCTCTCTCTCTCTCTCTCTCTCTCTCTCTCTCTCTCTCTCTCTCTATCGTTCTCCCTCACTGTGCCACCATGCCCAGCTCCAGTTATTTCTTTTTCGTTTGTTTCTGTCTTTTTTTTAAGACAGGGTCTCATTATGTAGCCTAAGCTGGCCTCAAACTCACCATCCTCCTGCCTCAGCCTCCCAAGTGCTGGGACAGTAACATAAATATGCTCCCCATTATTTCTTTTATGTTTCTGGCTAGGCTTTTATTTGACCTTACTGGTATGGCAGTCTCAGGCAGCTATGATGTTAAACACTGTGGAGACAGGGTATTTCCCACCAAGCCAACTCTATGTTAGTTGAAGTAATGAGAAGCCCTGTGAATGGAGCTTTTCTAGTCATCTTCAAAACAGATTAAATTGTGACAAGACTCTGAGTATGGGACTTTATGAGGAGTTATGAACCAATCTTTCCCCATAAGTGCTTACAAGGCTGCTGGTTTTCATGGCTTCCATAGTTATGAAGCTGGTGGTTTTCAAGCCTACCCCAAAGCCAGGGAGAAAGGAACGGGAGGCAGGGCAAGTTAACTGCCACAACCCAGCTGCTGGAGATTCAGCACTTTTTCTTCAATAAACACACCTCGTATGGTTGTAAGCCTCTGATAAATTTCCAGAGTTCTGAAACAATTGATTTTGGCAATTTTTTGCCAGTGTCCTTTTGCTTCCATAGGAGAGTAGATTTTCAGAGTTCTTCCCTCTACATTCCATCCAAGTACAATTTTGAAGAAATCTTATCCCAGAGTGGCTGAGAATTTACCTATAATGAAAGCTACTCTTAAGGAAACAAAAGTTGAAAGACGTACTGGCATAAAGTCTTTTTGTAAATAATAAACAAATGGTTGACAGTTGTTGCTTCTAGAGTTGAGAACTGGGGTAGTAGGACTTAAAAGAAGAGAAAAGAAAGTGGGAATTGTAGCACACATCTGTAATCATTGCACTCAAGAGAGACTGAGGCAGGATGATTGTGAGTTTGAGGCCAGCCTGGGCTACATATCAAGTTCCAGGCCAGCCTGAGCTACATAATGAGACCCTATCTCAGCAAAGAAAGGTATCCTATTATACCTTTTGAAATTTTACCATGTTCATGTACTACTGTCCAAAAATATTTTAATATATTTATAAAAGGAGAATGAAGCAGTTGGTGCTTTAGATTTTTCCTGGAGTTAATCCATGAGAGAGACTGCATTTATTTAAAGAATCTTGCTCATTACTAAGGCCACTATCAAGACAGTAAAATGGGTCTCTCTGACTTAGGAACTCTTCCTTCTTAGTTTGATCTTCTTTCTAATAGACAGTGCATCACCATAGTCTAGCTTCTTTTTCTCACCCCACAAATTTCTGCTTCATAAGATGTGACAGAATATATATCACACCCTCTTCATAGTTCTTCTTACAATTGCAATGAAATTACTTAAGTGGATAATTAGATATTTAACATATGTCCCAAGAGGGCTGAGCCTATAGCAGCCTTAGTCACCATAGTATCCCCAATTTCCAGGACTGTTCCTGACACACAGCGGGTACTTACTAAATCCTTATTGAATTAAATTAAATTGCATTTACATTGCCCAAGCTTTACCACTAGATGCAAGCCTGGTAAGGCTTCCTGAGGGTCCTCTAGCACACTAGAAAAAAATCAGCTTGAGATTTCCAGGGTACTCCCCTGGAAGAATGTAATCTTTCCAGATCCTCGTGAGCTTTTAGGAAATTTCTGTAGTAACTGATTAGAGAAACAGATGCCAGATTAAACAAAAGGTTTTGGCTATGCTTTCAAAACTAGGGCTATAAAAAATGAAGTTGAAAAGTAATTTTCCTTCATAATTCTTAACTCTGTCTGATTGGAAAACTTTTCTTAATGGGCAAGTCAAGCTAAAATCTTCCCTCCACACCCCATCACCATCCCCCACTACTAATAAAAAATAGTTTTTTTCATAAACAATCACACTGAAAGCCTGGCGTGGCTCACTTTCCCTCCCTCATTCCCACAGAATCTACGTCTTCTGAGGACCTCTAATAAATATGGTAATATCAGCTCCATTAAATCCCATCGGGCAGTGATTCACATCTATTAAGAGCAATAACAAACAACATACCCATTACATTGATTGAGTTACTGTGGAAGTCTGCAATAATTCCAAGTGCTCAAAAGCCCTAAGTATCACTGGGATAATGAAAGAGTACTACTGAGTGAGATAAATATTATATCACCAACTCCTCCGTGTGCACCATGGCACTACACCACCCAAAAAGGCTTAAGAGCTTTGGATTCCCTAGCCATACAGTTATTTAGGACAGAACTGAAAGGCATCAGACTGAAACTCCCCAGAAAACACTCAACAAGTGCACAGTCAGATAGGCCAGCATGGTCTAAGTCATGTACTCATGCTGGTTATATCAGCTATATTTTCCCATCTCCTAGTCTCCTAGAGTAAAGATATATTGGCTCTGAAGTTTATGACAGAATCTATTCAGATTCTTTAACTATCTGAGTAAAGTAGTGGTAACCAGAAAACAGAGAATGGTAAAATGAGAAATAACATTAAGGTCACTGACCAAAGCCAGATATGGTGGTACCCACCTGTAACCCAGCACTCGGAAGGCTGAGGCAGGAAGATTCTGAGTTTGAGGCCAGCCTGGGCTACATAGCCAGTTTGAGGACAGCCTGTCTCAAAAAAAAAGTCATTGACCAAGCTTCTAATTTTATAAATGAGAAAAGTGAGACTCACAAATTGACTTAGAGACATGCAGCTAGTGGCAGAGTTGAAACCAACACATACAAACTCCCAGGAAAGCAAGCACTTCCAGACAAGTGCTATAGTTGCAGAAAAAGCACCCCAAAGGAAGACTTTAACATAAATATCTAAAACTCTTGTCTTTAAGAGTACAGAACACCGGATGTGGTGGCTGATCCTTGTAATCCCAGCAACTCTAAAGGTAGAGGTAGGAAGATCACAAATTTGAGGCCAGAGGCAGCCTGCAGAACTTAGCAATACCCTACCCTAAGATAAAAAATAAAAAAGAGGCTAGGGGTCCAGCTCAGGGGTAGAGCACTTGCCAAGTATGTATAAGGCCCTTGCTTCAGTCTTCTAGAACCACAAAAAAAAAAAAGTACAGAATATAAGAAAGTGACTGTCTTTTAAAAATTTAAGGCTATATTATCAAAGCTATACAAATCATATTATTTTTACTTCATAAACTTTATGTACACTTTTAGTACAGAATGTATCTTTTAGATTCATCTAAATTTTCATTAGTCTAAGATGGACTATACGTGTATGGTTATATGTGTGTGTATATATACACGTATGTAAGGATTTAGCACTATATTTTTTTCCTGACATCTGTTTTATATATACACACATACAAAGTATTTTCCCTTGGTTTTGAAAGACCATTTTTAAATTATTTGAATTTTTGTTTAACTAAATATTGTCATGTACATAAAAATAATGTGAAAATTTATGTAAGCATAAAAATAACATCCTATAATTGATTTAATCATTCCTTTCTGAAATTGTTAAAACACAACATGCAATGTAGAAAATAGTAAATCATGGAATGTTGGAGGTAAAAGCAAGCTATATAGAATCCCTGCCCTTTCCCTGTCATTGTAAAGCCACAGACCTTGGGGCCCCAGTGACATGGCCATCAAAGCCTCAGATTACATTAATGGCAGAACCAACACCCTACCCAGCTATCTAGATGCCATGTCCACGAATTTTTGCCATTATACCACTATTCCATCTCTGCTCATTTGCAAATGGTATCCAGTCCTCAGAGAAATCTATCTGAATGAACATTGCCACCTTCCATTTTCCTTCCCATTAAAGTCCAAGACTCAGTCTGATAAAGTTACACCATCTAGCTAAGAGGTCACAATCTGGTTGAATCTAGCCTACAAAAATCTTTTGTTTAGCTAAAATAATTTTTTTCAATACTGAGGTGGGACTGAACCCAGGGCCTCAAGCATGCTAGGCAATGCTCTACCACAGAGCTGCACCTCCATCCTCTTCTTATATTTTTTAAGAGAAAGTCTCCCTAAGTTGTGCAGGCTGCCTCTGGCCCTAAATGCACTATTCTCCTGCCTCGGCCTCCCAAGTCACTGAGATTACAGGCATGTGCCACGGTGCCCAGCCAAAACAATTTTTTAAAGACTAAGAAAAGGATGGGGCTGGGGTTTAGCTCAGTTGGTAGAGTGCTGTTCCACACTCTCTGAGGCCCTGGGTTCAATCCCTCAGCACTGCAAAAATGGGAGAAGGACCTGGCAACCTACTCCCAAAACAGTCAGCCACTGAAAACCCTATGAGAGTCGCTATCAGTCAGACTAACTTGATGGTAGCCAACAACAACCACCAGATTGGGACAGGCACGGTGGCTCATGCCTGTAATCCTAGCAACTCAGGAGGGCAGAGGCATGAGGATCACTGGTTCAAGGCCAGAGGCAGCCTGGTTAACTTAGCAAGACCCTGTCTCAAGATAAAAACTAAATAAAACATGGGCTGGAGTTGCAGCTCAGTGGTAGAGCACTTTCAAAGCATGTGTGAGGCCCTGGGTTCAACCCCCAAGGGTTTTTTGTTTTTGAAGTGGAATGAAAATATCATAATGAAATCCATTAATCTGAACACTACCTAAAAAACTGCTAATAAAACAAACTACAACAGTAAAAAGACTAAGAAGGCCTTTTGGATGGGGTGAGGCTTACTATATTTTACCCTAATAACTCCAGCCCTGTTAACCCACTTCCAACACCTTCACACTTCTCTGTTTTCTTCTTAGCCTCTAACATCTGAGCCTGGGATCCTTGAATCTAGAGCAGCACAATTCATAGCACACCAAAGTAAAACTTGTTAATGGAATATGGCATTATCTTCTACCAATAGCTATATATATTAGCTTACAACTAAAAATCCATTTAGGTCCTTTAGGTTAAGTAGCTATACAGCTGGTGAGAAATTCCAGCCTACTATCTGTTTCCATATGTCACCCTCTCCCAGCAGAGCTGAGAATGGTTTTTATGGTTTTAAATAGCTGGAAAAAATTCAAAGGAAAAAATATTTTGTGGCAGGTAAGAAGCATATGAAATTCACATTTCAGGGGCCGGGCGTGGTGGCGCATGCCTGTAATCCCAGTGGCTCGGGAGGCGGAGGCGGGAGGATCGCAAGTTCGAGACCAGAGGCAGTCTGCGTAACTTAGAGAGACCCTGTCTCAAAAAAAGTAAAAAAAATGGGCTGAGGTGCAGCTCAGTGGTCCATCACTTGCACAGCATGCAGGCGCGAGGCCCTGGGTTCAACCCCCAGTACCGCAAAAAAAATAAATAAATAAATAAATAATAAAAAAAATTAAAAAAAGAAATTCACATTTCAGTGTCAATAACTAGTTTTATTAGAATACTCTTGTTTTATTTACTTATTCTCTAAGGCTGTTTTCTCACAACGGCAGAGTTGAGTAGTTGCCAGAGACTGCATAATGAAAATATGTATATCTGTAAAGCCCTTTACAGAAAAGGTTTGCTGACCCTGAACTACATCAAAAGAAAAAATTATAAGTCAGGCACCATGACACACACCTGTAATTCCAGCAACTTGGGAGGCTGAGACTTTTTCCTTATTAGTTCAGGAAGTTCCTTAATGCCCCTAAACTTTAGTTTCTCACCTATAAAATGGAAATAATAATCCTTATCTCATGCAGAAGGACCTGGGCGAAAGATAATAACAATAATAACAACCTTTATCTGGTAAAAGTTCTACAATATGTAATGCCTGGCACATGGGAAGAGCTTAACAAATGATGTTGTTGTTGTTGTTGTTGTTAGGTGCCATTGAGTCGGTATCCGACTCATAGCGACCCTCATAGAGTTTTCAATGGCTGTTTCGAAACTGCCTTGGGAGTGGATTGCCAGGTCCTTCTCCCATTTTTGCAGTGCTGGGAATTGAACTCGGGACCTCAGAGACTGCAGCGCAGCGCTCTATGAACTGAGCTAAATCCCAGCCCCTAACAAGTGATAAGTGCTGTTAATTATGACCAGCTCCAATGCTACTTCCTCCTTTGCTTCTCCCCACCTCCGTCCTCCTACCAGGAAATGAGTTCTCCCTCTAACCAAAATGTCCACAGGTTCTGCTCTAGGTCTCTGATCTATATCTACAACCTTATATAACAGTGATCTTTACCCATGCCTTGTCTCTTCTAGCCTTGGAGCTTCTTAATGGCAGTATGCATCCGTGACTGACTTTGTGTATTTCATGGCCCTCTGAACAATGACTTGAACATAGTATGTTCACAAGTATTTATTGAGTGAATGGTATGTGTACTCTTAACTATACATAACCTACATTAGGTGTCTCATGTTGCCTAGGGCTGTAAGCAAGAGGTTACGACACTTGCTTTGGATAATGCCTAGTTTAGGTGCTTAGCAAATACACAGTAACATCAAGGACTGAAACTGCCAACATAAAACAAAGAAGGGCCAAGTGTGGTGGCACATGCCCATAACCCCAGCAACTTGGGAGGGAGAGGCAGGAGGACTGCAAATTCAAGGCCAGAGGCCAGATACAGCTTGCATAACCTCACCAAGACCTTGTCTCAAAATAAAAAGTAAAACATGGGCTCACGGTATGGCTCCATGGTAGAGTGCTTGCAAAGTATGCTTGAGGCCCTGGATTCAACACCCTAGTACCACCAAAAAAAAAAAAAAAAGAACAAAAACAAAGAACAAACAGAAAAGTGGGCATTACGGTCATCTTTTAGAGTGATGGTGTTTTTATTTTCCATTCATTTCCATTATAACTTAAAAGTTATAATCGTCTTGTGCTCCAAAAATTATAAACAGATCACATTTACAGGGAGAGAAGGATATCAACCATTTCCGCAGGAGAAACATGTTCAACATCATTCATAAGATCAATTATCTCTGAGCAGTGAGCTAAGTAAATCTAAATATTCAAGCAGGACCTAGATTTAATGAATTAATCATCATACACAGTTATGACGAAAGCCTTAAGTGGAGCTGTGTAAAAAACCTGGCACATGCCAGGCACAGTGGCCCATGCCTGTAATCCCAGCAACTTGGGAGGCTGAAGCAGAAGGATTGGAAGTTCAAGGCCAGAGGTAGCCTGCATAACCTAGTGAGACCTGTTTTAAGATACAAGAATAAAAAACGGTAGAACATCTGCAAAGCATGAGTAAGGCCCTGGCTTCAGCCTCCTAATACCGAGAAAAAAAAAAAAAAACAGTGTTGAAATCAGGTTCTACCCAGATTAAAAACGTTAAGAAAAACTGCAGCTGATTTTTGCTGCCTAGTGTGCCATATCTCATTGGTTCCTAGAAACACTAGTTCTTTGGTTTGATGGTCAAATTAATTAAACGAAAAGGTGTCAATCACTCTCCTGCCTTTTAATGCCAGGCTCCAAATGCCAAGGTGGATCCACACACATGAATATAAAACTCATTACTGAGGCATGCCAACACAGGGAGTGACCTCTTCCAACTAGATAACGGGAAAAAAGACTCTGCTTCTGACTACTTCTGCTTATGCATTTCCTTTCTGAAATCTACCAAAAATTAGAAACTTGTCAACATATCAGTGATCTGAAGCTGTATTATCAACAATGTGCATTGTTTAGTCATTTCCACTTACAAAGCACTTTCAGAATCCATTAATTCTCTTGTGCTTCATAACCACCCCGTCATGTGCATATAATTACCACCATTTTTAATTATGAAAATTTATGGGGTACAGCGTCACAATTCAATAAACGTATACAGCATCTAATGAGCAAATTGGGATAATTAACATTTCCCTCTTTTTCAATTTTTTTTTTTTTTGCATTTTCAAATTACTCCCATTTTACAAATGAAGTTAAGTGGTTTCTTGCCAGAGCTCACACTGGGGCAGCCAAGACTGTAACCCAGGTCTTCTAAACCCAACTCCAGAGTTCTCTTTCCTTTGGTCTCCACACAAAAGAAGCATATACCTTTGTTTTATGTCCATGCTACCTAGTCTCAGGAAGTTGCCCAGCTGGCACAGTGTGAGGAAGTAGTGTGGGAGGATAAACAGTACTGTGGTCAAGACAGTGGGAAACATCCTGCCTTGGCCTATGGCTACTCAAGTGTTTAGAACCCAGGAAGCTTAAAGGAAAGCAATGGAGTACAGGGTAGGTGTGAGGATTTAACTCCCACTCATGCTATTTTTTGCTTTCCATGTATTTTCAGAGAAACAAAATTACCACAAACATCAAAAAGCCCCCTGGCCTAAAAAATATCTGGGGGATCTGTTGTCCATGTGCAAAGGTTTGGACCTGAATGATTATTGCCTCCTACCAGTTTTAATGTTAAAAAAGAAGAGCTAGGTGCTGTGGTACACACCTGTAACCCCAGCAACTCAGGAGACGGAGGGAGGAGGATCACAAAGTTGAGGCCAGAGACAGCGTGAACAATTTAGCAAGACACTATCTCAAAATACAAAATAAAAAAGGGGCTGGGGGTGCAGCGGTGGAGAGCTTGCCTAGCATGCACAAGGACCTGGGTTCAACCTCCAGTACCACCAAAAAGAGAGAGAAAGAAAAGGAAAGAATAAAAGCCACTACTTTCCTCTAACTCACAAAGCATTTGTCCTGCCAGAGGTGGTGCATGCCTGTAATACTAACACTTGGGAGAATGAGGCAGGAGGGTCACAAGTTCAAGGCCAGCTGGGTCTACGTGAGTTTCAGGCCAGCCAGGGCTATATAACTATATAGTGAGACTCTGTCTCAAAAAGAAACGGAGAAAGGAAACAAAGATACACCTGGGGATCTAACTGAAAGCTTAGTATATCCAAGGACCTGGAATAGATCTCCAACACTACAAAATAAATAAATACATACATATGTACAGACATACATAAAAATAAATTTTAAAATTGACCTGCAGTTTTTCTTACAAATCTTAAACTCTCTGATATGCCTTACCTGGTCATTTTTTAGCACAAACACTTCCAGCTACTTCCTGGGGTTTATAACGAGCTTCATTTGAACATGGATACTGCACTAAGCACTTTGCTATAAGAAGAAAACAACCTAAACATTCTTCCCCTTTTCCTTCCAGTAACCCTCATCCTCCATCTCTGCGGCAGAACCTGCATATCCATAACTTCTCAATGAACTCCACACCAAAGCCTGTCCAATCCATCTGTAGGGATCAGAATTTCAAATACTTCATCTTTTTTTGTTTTTGTTTTTGTTTTTTTGGAGACAGGTTCTCCCTACATAGCCCAGGTTGACTTGGAACTCACTCTGTAGCCCTGGATGGCCTCAAATTCTCAATCTTCCTGTCTCAGCCTCCCAAATGCTGCGATTATAGGCTGGAATTGCATGTATGTATCATCATGCACAGCTTCAGATTTCCATCTTTAAGGTGCTACCAGGAGGGGTGGGGATGTAACTCAACTTCGTTAACATGTGCAAGGCCCTAAATTCAATCTCCATCACAGTCAAAGAAAAAAAAAAGGTGCTACCAGGAGTTTAGCTCAGTTGGTAGAGCACTGCTCTGCACTCTCTGAGGACCCAGTTTAGACGCCCAGCACTGCATAAACAGGGGAAGGACATGGCAATCCATTCACAAAGCAATCCCAAAACAATCAACCACTGAAAACCCTATGAGGGTCACTAGGAGTTGGACCCAACTTGATGGCACCTAACAACAGCATCAACAACCAGGAGTTTATTCCTGCTCAGGTCACAATAGGACAAACCATTAATTCATCAAACTCAATCAAACGACCTACAGGAACTCAAACAGTTTATCGATTCTGACCAAAAGTGGACAGTCACCATATGCAAGGAAATCACAAATTCCAAGGAGCAAATCAGAATAACTGCACAAGAAATATCAACCAGTAGCTGGTACCATCACGCTGCACCTTCTAAGGCTCTCTACACTCTTGCCTGGCGGCATCTGCCTTAAGCAAATCCACACACTGGACCTAAAATCTCAAAACAAAGTTATAACGATAAAGGGACATATTTGCCAGTGACTTTTTCACACTCATCTTTCAGCCAAGAAGAGAAAAAATTAATTATCACTCCCTTCAATCATTACCCTCCATTCTCTCTGGGTATATACTTTGACACAAAAGGTTGGCTTGCTTGCATGCTCATTGGGGATGTTTATTATTCTTTCTTTTACCTCAAGCCTCCTGCCAACCAGCAGAAATAAAAATCTCCACACCAGAGGGGGAGGGAAGAGAAGGAGGGTCCCACAGCTGAGTCAGCTGTGACCACTGGAAAAGTCAAGCTAGGTGAGGTTCCTTCAACACAGTGGCCCCCAGCCCTGGCCCTGTATTTTAACACCCCCGCTGGGGGGGTCCTTGTACCAGGAAGTAGACAAGTCTTTGTTCCATACTGAAGCAGAATTCAGAGGCATGTGAAGCCAACCAATAATCTTGATCTTAAACTGACCTTGACCTAAGCCATAGCTCAATAGGTTAAAGAAAAAAAATCACTGGGGCAAAGGTCCTTCCCTTTTAAAATAATTTGGCATGGGGAAATATTTACTGCCCCCACCTTTATCTGTAGTAAACACAGGGAGGGACAAAATCATCACTCAAGCTGCAGGCCTTAATTCCCAACTATTTAGGAGGTACTGGGCCAGTTCCCTGGAGAGGAAGTCACCTCATCTCAAACAGGAGTGCTGAACATGTCTTACAGCACAGGCAGATTGCCCTTTTGAAATACCATCTGCTAAATAAGGGTAACTGCAAAGCAGCAGAGTCCCTGGCATAGCTGCAGATCGTGTCTTACAAGGTCAAGACCACTAAAGGGAAACGCCCAAAGTTCAGGTTGTATTCACCACTTTCCACTTCTTCCGACCCCACTCCCAAAGGGCCAGAAACCCATTAGACTCAGAGACCGGGGCTAGGAGACACCTCAAATCCTCCCTTCTCCCTGTGGTGTGGAAAGGTTTAAGGGCCAGCGCCACTGGCTCAGAGAATCAGCTCATAGAAACCTTCCACTTACTTCTCATAGCGCTGATAAGCGCGTTGCCGTCTTTGATAACGTCTTTGATGAATTTATTGGTCCTCTCCAGCTCTTGCTCATAACACTTCAGCCTCTCGCGGAAATCCGGGCTGTCCAAGTAGCAATCGCTGAACTCCAACGGGGGATGACCCATGGTTCTGATGGCGGGGGTCAAGGGGAGAAAGAAAAGACACAAAGACCGAGGGCATCAGTAGCACAGTAGAGGGAACAGAAGCAAGCAGACTGAGCACAGGGCCCGCTTAAAGAGGCGCTTAGCCTCCCTCCCATTGGAGGACAGATACCTGTTCCAATGAAACTCCTGGGGAGCGCTAGCTGGTGCGTGCAAGGAACGCGCGGCCTGGTGGTGACTTCAGGTGACTGAGAGAGCTTACTAATACAGCTGGAATCCGGCGGGGTGCTGCCTAGCAAGCAGCATGCTCCCTAGGCATCGCCTTCCCTGCTAGGCAGCAGAAACCACAGCCCGACTCGCCTCGGAGACCTGCCGGATCCTTCCTGAGCACTTGCAAACGTGACACTTCGGCCCGCCCAGGGTGTAGGCGGGGGCGGGCACTGGGGTTGGGAGCCGCCTCTCCTCCTAGCTCCTGGCTCCACGCTCCCCGTTCCTGTCTCCAGAGCTAGCTGGACATTTCCTTTGCCGTACTCCGCGGGCAAGCCGATTGTATTGTCCCCTCCTCCTTCTTAAAGCCAGCGCCTCCGCCCCGCTCCAGGCATTCCGAATCCCCAGGCGCGAGCGCTCAGGCGCCTTCAACTGTCTTCCTCGGATCCTAGGGTTTCGTTACCAGGGCCCTCCGGCTGCTTAGAGTTCCTTCTAGTCGAGGGGAGCGGGCCTGCGGGCCTCTTAGGCGCCGGAAGGGTTAATCCTGGACAGCGATGAAACGTAGCCGCCCTCCATAGACAACGAAGCGGGAAGAGGAGGGCGATAGCCCGACGCACAATAGCTGCAGTAGCCCGGCGTTTCCCTGCGGAAACCGGGGAGCAGTCAGCGCCCTAGGACTCCAGCTGGAAAGCGTGGCGACCTGGGAGATGTAGTCTTCGCGTTTGCACGCCCCAAGACTCCTCCCTGCGGTCTCCCCACCACCCTGCCGGGGCGGTCTCTTTCCCAGGCAAGCATTCCCAGCCGACCCCAGGCTTGCTGGCAGCGCCCAGCCCCGAAGGGCAGGTGCGCAGTCCCGGCGGGGCCCAAGGGCGCCTGTAAATTTTATGATACTGGTGAGAGGCTCGCTCCCACTTCCTGTGATTGGGCTGGATTGAATACTCCTTTTTCGCTCCTCTCTTTCCACCTCTCCTCTCACCTAAGCAACTCCTTTCCTCTTTTCCTATTTCTCCAGGCTCAAGGTCGAAATTGTTCTTAGGTGCCGTCCAGTCCTGTCTGGCGCACAGCGACCTTCATAGGGTTTTCAAATGGCTGATTGTTTCTGGAGTGGGCTACCACGTCCTTCTCCAATTTTTCCTGAGTAGGCCCTCAAATCATGGTTTTTGTGACCCAAGTCATTGCATAGTCCAAAGCATATGATTTTACATAAGTTAATGGAAAATGTAAGAAGTAGATATTGTAAATTGTCCTGCAGTTTAAGAGGCCTCTTACCTGTTGCCCAACGTGGGAGACCTGAGACTAGTCTTGATGATGGCTGCTTTGAGATTAAGAGTAGCTAGAGGCTCGAAAATCTAAAACTGAAAAATCGTGTGCACTGGGGCAAAAAGATCCATTTTGTTTTTCAGAAGTGTTTACAGTAAATTGCCCTGTGAAGAGAGCCAAGAACTGAAGGGAGTTGTGAATGATAGTAGCTAACCCACCTTTATTAATGTCCTTTTGCTACTGTGACAAATTACTACTAACTAGGTGGTTTAAATTAACCTAAATTTATTATCTTACAGTTGTGGAAACCAGAAATCAGAAATGGGCCACACTAGACTAATATCAAGATGTCAGAATAGCTGTGTGCAGATCTGGACACTAGGGGAGAATTCGTTTGCTTGCCATTACCAGCCCCTAGGAGCTGCCCTCATCCTGACTCCTCGCCCCCTTCCTCCATCTTCTAAGGGAGCAATGGCCAGTCAAGACTTTCTCATCCTGCATCACTGTGATTTAGACTCTCCTCTCTCTCCCTTTCCCTTTAAGGACCCTTATAATTACCTTGGGCTAATTACATGGGCTAATCAGGATTATCACTCCATCTCATGATCCTTAATTTAATCACATCTTCAAAATCTCTTACCATGTAAGATGCCATTCACAGGTGTCAGGGATTAGGGTATGAATGGGGGCAGCATTCTTTTACCTGCCACACAACCTGTAATCCTACAAACCACCTCATTAATCCTCAAAACAATCCTGTAAGGTTGACATTATTACTATTATCATACCGGTTTAAAGATGGAGAAGTGGTTGACTTACCCAAGGACACACAGAAACAGGGCTTGAGCTTGCACCTAACCTGGCCAGTTCTAGAAGCACTGTTCTTGACCACTAGAACCGGTATATCTTAGAATGAAGACTCCAGTGAGGAAGCATCCTTTGGAAATTAAGAAAAAGTGACATCCCAGGGAAGGATTTTATATCTTACCTGTTTGTTTGTTTGTTTGTTTGTTTGTTTTGCAGCACAGTGGATCAAACCCAGGGCCTTGCACATGATAGGCAAGCACCCTACCACAGAGGAATTTCCCCAACCCTATTTCCTTTTATGTTTTGTTTTTTGTTTGTTTTTTGAGACAAGGTCTTGTTGCTATGTAGCCCCAGCCACCCTGGAATTTGCTGTGTAGACCAGTCAGCCTCGAACTTGCAGCAGTCTTCCTGTGTCTGCCCTCCTAAATGCTAGGATTGCAGGCATGTGCCACCATGCCTGGGTTTTTATTTATTTTATTTTAAAGATTAACATGGGCTGGGTACATAGCTCAGTAGGTAGTGTATTCACCTAGCATGCCTAAGGCCCTGGGTTTGATCTCCAGCACCTCACAAGGAAAACAAAAGGAAAAAGGTTACTTTATGGGAAAATATCCAGAAGGGCTTTTTAAAATGGCACTGTGAGTGGAGAAATGCAACTACTAAAGAAAGGTGCTCAATGAATGGATAGATGGTCTTTCACTCTAGCAAGCTTCCTTTTAGCATTCATTGACTCATTCGATAAGCATTTTTGAATGAGGTCAATATAAATGGACTAGAAATCGCATGTAATTGTTCTAACAAGATAGAAACAAAGACCACTACAGGAAAAGTTTCTATCTTAAACAGAAATGGAACCCAAGGACATATAGAAAAATACTATATAGTAAAAGATAGAGAAGACTTGGATGGGAAACTTAGATGGGAAGGGGGGAGGGGGGAAACATAGAGG
>VMDO01034382.1:0-17043 GCA_007922755.1 Pedetes capensis | reverse complement strand
ACTTCATATTGAAATTTGTGGGAAACAAACTTAATTGAGAGAAATTTATAGTTTTATAAATAAATATGAAAAGAAGAAAAACTTAAAAATATTGCAATGATATAAGCATTTGACTTTTAAAAGAAAAAAGAATAAACTTTAGAAAGAAGAAAAAATAAGATATCTAATCCAAGGGCAAATAACGCTTTTCATTTGCTCAAGTATATTTTCACATTTTTATTATTTAGACTTTCTGTTTTCATACTATATGGGCTTTTTCTCCTCATTATCTTTTCCTAAAGAGTCTGATTTCTATAGTTGAATTTTAGTGTGCATCCTTTGAAATTCTTTTATTATTCCTACTCATTTTGTTGTTTATTTCTTAGGCATTTCAGATAGGTTATCATAATCTAAAATGGAGACTTTTACTTCTTCCTTTACAATTGTATGTCTCTAACTGTATTTGTATAATTACATTGCTATAGGGTTAAAAATAGTTGAGAGAGTGAGCCTGCTTGCCTTCTTGATTTTTCAGTGTTTCCTCATTAAATATAATCATAGATTCTGAAGATAAATGAGAAAAACTCTAGAAGTAACCACTAATCTGATTTCTAACACAATAGGTTATTGTTGTCTGGTTCTGCAATTTATATAATCAGAATTATGTACAGCACATTGTTTTCTGCCTTGCTTCTACTTCATTGTAGTTCATTACACTTCATTACCAAAAGAGTATTCCATTGTTTGGCTATGTCACTACCACAATTAATATGTTCATTTTACAATGAATGTAGTAATACTACCACAAACAGACTTACATATATCTTTTGGTTCATATGTGTATGCACTTTTTTCAGGTATATACTAGTTCACAGGGAATGAATATGCTTAATTTTAATAGAGTCTGCCAAACAGTTTTCCAAAGTGGTTGTATCGGTTTTCTTCTGCACAAGTTGCATGCTCCTTTTCATCTTCTCTAATTACTAATATTGTCAACAGTTGTTGTTAAGTGCTGTAGAGTCAGGTTGACTCATGGTGACACTATGCATAACAGAACAAAACACTGCCTGACACTGTGCCATACACATGATCTTTTTTTACGTTTGAGCCCGTGGTTGTAGCAACTGTCTTTCTTCTCAGTTTGAATCATGCCATATCAGCAAATAGAGGTCCCAGGGACACTACTCCATTCTCATTATTAAAGTGAACTCTACTCTGAGGAGGCAACTATTCTCCCATTGTCATTTCAATGCCTTCCCACCTTGCAAGGGCACTCATTTTCTGGCACTATATTTGACAGTGTCTCTCTGCTCTTGGTCCAATTTTCCAAGTACTATTTACTAAAGAAGTTTTTTGTTTGTTTGTTTGATTTTTGTTTTTGCAGTGTAATTTTGTGACACCTTTGTAGAGAATCTGACAGATGTAAATGTAAGGGCTGATTTCTAGACATCTCTTCTATTCTGTTCCATTGGTGTACATGTCTGGTTTTGTGCCAGCACCATGACTGTTTTTGTTGCTAATGATTGCTTTGGCTACTGGGGGTCATTATGCTTCCATATGAGTTTTAGGTTTGTATTTTCTATTTCTACGAAAGCTATTGGGATTTTGATGGGGATTGATAGCATTGAGTCTGTAGACTGCTTTTGGTATTGTGGTTATTTTGACAAAATTCTTCCAATCCATAAACATGGGAAGTCTTTCCATCTTTTAGTGTCTTTTACAATCTTTAGTGCTTTATAGCTTTCATTATAGATGCTTTTAACATCTTTAGTTAATTTTATGGCTAAGACTTTTCTTTTCTTGAGGCTGTGAATGGGATTGTTTTCCTGACATCTTTTTCAGCAAGTTCCTTGTTGATATATAGAAAAACTACTGATTTTTATACAATGGTTTTGTATCCTGCTACTTTGCTGAAAGTGTTTGTCAGATCTAAGTCCTGTGGTGGAGGCTTTCAAGTCTGTAAGTATAGGATTATATCATCTGCAAACAGGGATAATTTGACTTTTTCCTTGCCTATTTGTATCCCCTTTATTTCCTTCTCTTCCTCTATTACTCTGGGTAAGAATTAAAGCACTACAGTGGTACATTGGTACATTGGCATTTAAACCACTCCATGCCCAAACATTTTCATCCTCAACCAGTATTTTTGATAGAATTCTGGCTTGGTGTTTAATCATTTGCAAGACACTCAACCACCATGCTTTCTGAAGGGCAGGTTTCTAATCTTCTAAGGAGACAATTGTATGGGCAGCAGTGAAAGATCTCTATCTATGCCAACTACCTCTTCTTTCTGTGGCCACTTTGACTATGTACCACCTGGTGAAAGTAGAGTGTATGCTATTTGGTTTGCTCTTTTTTTTTTTCCTTCTTGGTACTTGCCTAGCAACCAGAGGACATGGTTTGTAGGCAAAGCTGGCTGTAACTACTATTGGCTGCCCTGTTCATGAGGACAGAACGGGAAGGACTGCAAGCTTTCTGCTGGCTGCTCTCAATATCCAGCACCTTCAAATACCTGGTTATAGGGCATGGAAGCCTTATGGGATGCAGCAATGCACACTGCAGAGAAGTGCTCACATGCTTGACCCTCTGGGTCTCAGATATTCTGCAACTTGGCTCCTGCATGTAAGTATTTGTAACAACTTGTTCTTTGCTCCCAGAGCTCTTCTACCTAGTTTCCCTTATTGACATCCCCAAATGGGAAGTGATGAAGGAGTTACTTCAACTAAATTATATATGAAGCACTTGGTGTGTCTGACTCTTGTGTAGCTAGACCACACTGATCCAGGCCAATACTCACTAGATCAGCACTTGGTTTTAGGTAGGAGTTTCCAGAGACAGGACAATATAGGGATCTTTGATTCCTAACACCGCAGACTCAGGACCTCCTCAAAATGGCTTCCCCAAACTGTACCACAACCAAATGCCAGGAAGAAGAGAGAACTTTCTAGTGTCAGTATGTTATGCAGACTCTGGGACTCCTGTCCGGTTAGACTGTAATTCTGCTGTGTACAAAGACCAGGGTTAATTGTGTTTTCTGAGTCTCTCATTTTTTTCTTCTTTCATCTCAGGCCCTACAGGCTGTTGTACTATTTCTGTGAGTTCTGTATGCTGGTGCTCTTTTTATCTCTCTCCTTTCTGCTCTCTAAACTCCCTGGGTTTTTTTTGTTGTCAATAAGATTTTTGTCTACTCATGACTAAAACTATAGTACATGTTTTCAGAGGCCCTTGTTCTTTCTTTCATGTGGGCCCCTACCTTCCGCTGTGCTGCTGCACACTGTGCAGTGAAGTAGTCTTACTCCTTTTGTTCTGCTTTCCAAGTTCTTTATTTTTTTTAAATAAAGTTCTGTCTGTTCACTACTGAAACTTCAGTGCCTTCCTGCTGTCACTCATTTGAAAGCCACTCTCCAGGTTTTCCAGCTCTATCTCCCAAAGATGTTAGCAATCAGTAGGTGCCACTACTCCAGCATCCTCCTACTCTCTAGTTCTTTAAAGAAACTCTCTTTTAGTACTTGGAATAGACCGTCCCACCAACTCTGGATTGCAATTTTCTGCTGAGGAGACTAGATAATCTTATGGGTATTCTCCTGATTATTGCAAGTTGATTTTCTCTTATTGCTTTCAAAATTTTGTCTTTGACTTTTGACAATTTGATTATAATGTTTCTCAAGGTAGATTTCTTTGGGCT
Source organism: Pedetes capensis (assembly GCA_007922755.1). Lineage (NCBI taxonomy): Eukaryota > Metazoa > Chordata > Mammalia > Rodentia > Pedetidae > Pedetes > Pedetes capensis. The sequence continues at coordinate 13,379 of VMDO01034382.1, read as the reverse complement.
TATTTTATTTGATGTCCTCTGGGCTTCTTGGATCTGGATGCCTAATTTCTTCTCTAGATTTGGGAGGTTATTAGCTATTATTTCTTTGAATGAACTTTCTAGTTTATTTCTTCTATGAAACTTCTCTATAAAACTGAGGGTGCCAGAAATGTGTATGCATTTTGAGAGATATAATCTATGTAGTGCTTTACAAAGTTGAATTGAATTATGGTAGCAATGTAAAGCATGACATTCACTCAAAAGATGGATTTAATCAAATGAATGCTAGTGCCACCATGTGACAGGCAAAACAGTCAAATGAAAGGAAAGCATAGTTGTTGTTCAAGAAGTAGAAGAACATTTTGAGGTGGCATTTGAAATTTGAGAATGTTGTGGAAGTACAAGGACAGTGGAGGCATGAGTACTCAACAGAACCTCCAACACACCTAACAATTGGTTGCATTCATAATAAGTTTGAGATGCATGGTACTGTGTGTGATGTGCATAAGGGAAGATCTGGGAGGCCTTGCATAACAGCAAGTCCTGCTTCTGCTATGGTAACTATTCTGAACATCTCATAATAACGGAAGTCAAACATGACTTGTATTTCTTTTTTTATTGTTATATATTGGGAATTACAATTTATCACAGTTTTTTCCTTTCTTAAAATGTGTATACACACACCTCTGTGTGTGGTGTGTGTGTATGCGTGTGTGTGTATGTGTGTACATGCACTTTATAGTATCTCCTAAGTTCACGTTTTCTTCATTGTTTTTCATATTTTCCTTTGTACCTCAAAACTGAATTATTCCCAGTGACCTGATTTTGAATTTTCTGTTTTTTTCTTCTACTTGATTTAGCCTGCTGCTGACTTTCATGAACTTTTCAGTTCAGTTATTTTCCTCAGCTTTATGATTTCTGTTTAGTACTGTTATATATTTTCTTTATTGAAGTTCTTGTTTTTGCTCATGCATTGTTTATTTTTATCTCGATGAGTGTCTTTATGATAGTTATTTTCAATTAGTTGTCAGGCAAATCAAATTTGTTTCATTAGGTTTGGTCTCAGGAGATGTGTATTATTCATTTGTTTAGAACATTTTTGGCAAATTCCTCATTTTCCTTGACTCTCTCTGTTAGTGTCTGTACATTAGGCAAAGGAAACACATCTTCCAACCTTCCCTAATAGCCTTATACAGAAGAAGTCTTATGTCAATCAGCCTGGCCAGAGACTCTGAAAGCTTCTCCCAACTCTTTCCCTTACCATAAAGAAGCAGACAGCTGTGTTTTTTTTCTCTGCTCTGTGATAAGCCAAGTAGGACACCTATAGCAACTATCAGCCCAAACCACCATATTTGTTCTCCCCAAGCAGCCAGATTGTGCCAGATGTATCAGATATTCAAGTCCAGTGAGTCACATGCTAGTTCTTCAGGTATCCCCAAAGAATTCAGGGCATGGAACATGCAGGTCAACTCCTTCCATCCTGAAGTACAAGTTGAAAGATGGGAATTTTTATATGCTCTCTCTCTCTCTCTCTGTTGATCTGTAGGGAGAATCAATATTATTTACCAGCCCACGTTGCTGCCTTTGTTCTTCCCAGGGCCAGACTGTGTCAGACCAGTGAGTACTCTGAGACTGTCAAGACAGAAGCTAGTTTTCCTGGGATCCCTTTTGGAAAAACTGAGGTGTTGGTATAAACTTTGGACTAGGGGAATATCTTGCTAGTCATATAGTGCTGCATCAGGGGCAGGATTTCTGGTGAGAGGGTATATTGAATCTCTTTATTAGCTCTGGTAAGTCTGGTTTCATGTTTTCCTAGGGTATAAACATTTCAATTGATTTCTTATTTTTCAGAGGGAATCTCTACATGAACTGTAGCTGAGTCACTGTGTTTTTGAGGGAGAAAGGTAGCCCAGGCTTCCTGCCCTGCCATCTTGGTGATGCCATTCCTTTTCCACTGAAGTTCAATAAATCCATAGTCTTTTTTGTGTGACGTAGATCAGGTTGTTAGATTTATAATTGCTTCATAGAAATAATTTGTAAATTTTCTTTTTTTTTTTTTTTTGAAACTATACTCAGAACAAGGGGTGGTAAGCTTTTCCTGTAATGGGGCTAGATAGTAAATAATTTAAGCTTTCCAGATAATATAGACTCCAATAAAACTTTATTTACAAAAATAAGAGGTACTTGCCCCACTGCTATAGTTCAGCAATCTCTCCTTTAGAACAGTTTATGTAGCATTAGGATTACCCAGAATTTGAACATTTAGCAAAATTCTCATGTAAAGTCATCTGGATTGGGTACTTTTGGCTAGAAGGAATAATTTAATGACCTTTTCATTTTCTTAAACTTTCTGTCTCTATTAGTATCAATGATAATTTCCCTAGGGAATTGCTCATCTGCTTCGAGATGAGCAGTGTGTAAGATAATGTAATTATCGAGATGAGTGTAAGATAATTTAATTTAAATGTGTAAACATTTCCTTAATTTTAGTATGCTTCATCAATGTTTGTGATTACTTACTCTAGAGTTGTTCTCTTCCTATTTTTATTGATTAAGTCATACATTGTTGTCAGGTGCTGTGAAGTCAGTCTGACTCATAGCAACCCCCATTGGGTTTTCAATGGCTGATTGTTTTGGGATTGTTTTCTGGAGTGGACAGCCACATCCTTCTTCCATTTTTGTGGTGCTGAAGATTGAACTTGGGTTCTTAGAAAGTGCAGAGTTGTGCTCTACCAACTGAGTTAAACTTAGGTCATATTTAGTTCATGCATTTTATGTTCTAGTTAATGAAGTACAAGGGTGCTTATAAGACAGTTAAAATCAGGAGAACTCAAGACCTATTTTTATCTTTATATGTCTCTTCTACTCCTATTGCTTTATTTTCTTGTTCCTTTTTCCAGTTTTTTTATGTTTCACACTAGTGACTTATAGATTATAAATTATTTACAATAACACTTTAATTATTTTCCACAGATCCTGATGTGTAGTATTTCACTATTGCTGAAGTTTATATGTTTTCTGGATGTGGTGGCTCACGACTGTAATCCCAGTGACTTGGGCAGAGGCAGCAAGATCATAGGTTCAAGGCCAGAGACAGCATGCATAACTTAGTGCAACCCTATCTCAAGAACAAAAGTAAAAAAAATGGGTTGGGGGTGCAGCCCAGTGGTAGAGCACTTATAAAGTATGTGTGAGGTCCTGAATTCAACTCCCAAGTACTGGAAAAAAAGTTTATATGTTTTGCAGTTTTGATATGTATTTTATATATGCCCTAATAGTTGTATAATGAAGAGTTTTAAAATTTCCAAGTGGAAGAGAATTTTTTCTTTTGGATTTTTAATTACTGTGTCACTCTCTATATGCGTTGCACAGTCAATTATACTGCTGATGGTTCTACCCACTGTGAGTAGTTTACCAGGGTCATTCTAGGTCACCCTTAAGTGCATATGTAGCTGAGTCTGTGTTCAGCTAGTGCCAATTAATTGTCTGACTTCTCTGTGAAGTGGAACTGAATTCTATCCTCCTTTGTCAATTGCTTTTAAGTATTCCTCTCCCATCCAAGAAGATCATAGATGTAGGTTAAAAGTGACACAGTGTTGCAGCAGAAGGAATTCTGGGTTCCCTATATATCTATTTCCCCCTGGGTTTTGGACAGCTCAAGACTGACCTCCTGAATATACCATTTTTCCCCACCCAATGTTAAGACTCAATGAATATGATAATATTTAATTCATAAAGGATAGCTCAGATTACAAAATCATTTGATACCCTATGGTTCAGTCTCTATAAGGGCCTAGTAGCATGCCTGGGCTTGCTCCGAAAATATTGAGTAGCTGATGTTACTCTGCTATTGGTTATTCCAATGGAACAGTCTTGTCTATCAAATACACTAAACACCATCAAATACACTAGATCATGGGTTACAAGTGGAGGGTAAGGTAGGATACAAAGCAGCTATGACTTAGTGAAGAGCCCTCTTTTTATCTAGGCCTCATTTGGAACTAGGCAGACACATTTGGATGACCTAAAAAAATTATTTGCAGCAGTAATTTCAATGGCATCATATACTATTATCCAAATCCAAAAAGGCACACTTTCTTAGTAAGGAGATGTATAATAGCTCATGCTTTAACGTAAAGAAAATGTCCCTGCCTGCCCCTGGCTATAACACTTTCAAAATCATCACATATAGGACAAGTCTCCGTATTTATGTGATTTCCTTCTCAGTCTTGTAAGTTATACAAATACTTGCCCCTTCTGCTCACCAGATCCAATTTGTATTATATAACTGACAAAGTGAAGTGGTATGCTTTCTAAAGAACGTTCAGACAATTAAGGATCCTGAGGCTTATATGACCACAGACAACAGGAAAAATAATAGTCTTGGGGAAAGATTGTGAAGTTTTATACTCCTCTCTTCTTACAAAATCCCAAGTTTCTTTTTATCTTCTCTGCTCATAGATGTTGAGAAATATCTATATATAAAGTACCATAGGCTGTGCTGATCTGCACCAATAAAAGTTATCAACAGCAACGCAGCTATGATTGAAGCTATCACTTAGTTAATTTTACTGTGATTTACTTTAATCAACCTTGATCCAGCCTGTTTTTTTTTTGTAAAACACAGACAATGGTATTCAACAAAATGTATCAAGACTGCTACTATTGCATCATTGCATCATTCAAGTCTAACTAACTGTATTAATCTCTGCAGCTTCTTCAAACCTGTTGCCTGTTTTTATAAAATGCTTTATTAGGACATGGCCATTTCATTCATTAATATCTTGTCTGTGACTGAGTTCTTGTTTCAAGAGCAAAGCTGAGTATTTGTGACAAAGACAACATGGCCCCTAAATCCAATGACTGGTATCCTTAGAAGAAAAAAGAGGACACAGAGTCACAGAAAAGATGGCCATATGAAGATGGAGTTAGAAAGTGGAGTTATACTGCCACAAGTCAAAGAATATCTGAGCTGGAGGACGCAAGAAAAGACTGTCCTCTAGAGCCTTCAGAGGGAGCATGGCCCGATCATTATCTTCAGTTCAGACTTTTGGCCTCCAAAACATTGAAAAAATAAATTTCTGTTGTTTTAAGTCACTTCATTTGTGGTAATTCAGTATGACAGCCCTAAAAAACTAAGATACCAGATGCTGAGGTTATACTCTTTCCTAATCAGGGCTCTGACTTTAACAAATGAGACCTATCAAAGCAACATGTTTTGTTTCCTTATAAGCAGATAGTACGCTTGTTTTTAATATAGTCTGTCTTAGAGCTATAAGAGGTAAGAGTTCCTTTAAAGCTATCTGAAAGGGCCTCTGGGATGAAATGAATCAGTAATTAACTTCTGGGAAGATGTAAGCAGAATAAAGAAGTCCCAGAAATGTCAACACCTTAATCCTCAGAATATTTAAGTGCATTCTTAAATAAACTGAGCATATAGATCAGTGGCACACATGTGCTTAGCACACACAAAGCCCTGAGTTTTATCCTTAGCAACAAATAAACAAATCCCTACATGACAAAAAAAAAAAAAAAGACCTTTAACACACAACCAAGGATCAGATATTGATGTGACAGGATTATCCTGGACTATCCAGATTGATCCACACTGATTGCATGGGCCCTTAAGAGAGGGGGACTTTTCCCAAATGTGGTCGGAAAGAGATTGCAGTGATAGAGTCAGGGAAATGCTTCACTGCTAGTTTTGAAGATAGAGAAGGGGAGCTACTAAGCCAAAGAATGTGTGAAAGTTCTGAAAAGGCAAGAAATCAGGTTTTTTTTCTAGACTTACCTAAAGGAATGCAACCCTGCCAATAACTTGATATTAACTCAGTGAGATTTGTGTTGGATTTCTGGCCTACAGAATTGTAATACACTAAATTTTCACTGTTTTAAGCCACTAAATACAGCTACTTATACCAGTAATAGAAAATTAATAAAGTTCTATCAAAAATGTTATTTTATGCCATTATCATTAAACTCTTCATTGTCCCTTATCAGTTAACCACCACAAGCACTTGACCTCTCATTGTGTTATCTTTTCAGTAGTGTTATCCCAATTAATCATAGGAGAAATGTTCAAGTAATTGTGATGTGACTGTTTGCAAGGTTTAATACCACTCCACCTGACATCTTCAACCAGATAGTTGATCTTAAAAAGGAGCCATTCCAATTGAAAATACCATCCCCAGGATCCAAAATCTAGAATAAGAGCAAGTAAATTTTTTATGTGCGAGGTCAAAGAATAAATATTTCCGGCTTTGTAGGCCATGTAATCTTTGTTACAAATGCAGAGCTTTGTTCTTAAAACAAGAAAGCAGTCACAAACAAGATGTTAGTGAATGAAAATGGCTGTGTTCTAATAAAGCATTTTATAAAAACAGGCAACAAGTCAGATTTGACTCATGAGCTGTAGATACTAATCCTTGATCCAGAACAATAGTGATTACTATTGTGTTAAGCAGATTTCTGTAGAAAAAAAGCCTTGCTTCAGCAAAGCCTATGCACTAATGTTTAAGAAAAAGTACAATCTCAGAGCAATACTAAAGGAAAAGTGAAATAAAGCAAAGGAGTAAAAGCAACAAGATTCATTGATCACATTAATGAGAAACAGAAGAGACATAGCAATAGTCACCTTACAGGTGCTTTATCAGTGTGGACTTGTGGCATGTTTCTAATGGTTTATGTGAAAAAAAAATATGTCTCAACGCAGCCTGGTCAAAGAGAGGAAGTGGGCAAGAATTTATTTCTTGTCTCTATCTGGCATTGGTTAAAGTTTTCTCCGTGGTTAGTTAACACCCCCCCACACACACACACACACAACTTCAGAATCATGTCATTTGACCCCTTTGGCAACTGTTAGGAAGGCAAGATTGCACACCTTATGTTATGGCACACCTTCTGAATTCAGAATTAATGAGAGGAGCCAGAGATGCTGGGCATAGCTATTCAACTTCAGGAAGCTGTACTTTATGAAGTTAATTAACCCCTGCCAACTCTAAGGAAAAGCAAGCATCCAGGATTTGAGAGACAAGCAAAAGTAGGAAAATCCAAAAAGATACACTCATTACTGTTTCATATACAGGCATCTCTCAGTTCAAGAGCACCCTTTCCTATTTGACAGACTAATGTATAGTTTAGAAATGATATCTTTGGAGAAAGATGGTATATCCCTTAATTTTATAATATTATCTTGCTTCTGTAGGAAATTTAAGTACTTAGCACCTTCTTTCACTCTGCCATCAATCCTCCAAGAGAAGCTTTCTCTTTGCAAGTTGAATGTATCCCAGAGATGCAAAAATGTTTAAAATTAGAAAATCTACTAACATATTTCAAAAAATTAACAAATTCAGGATCAAACACCTAGATGCATGTAGAAATACATTCCAATACCATTTGAATTTAAAACTCTTAAGATATTGGAAGTAGGTGGATTTTTTAAAAAAAGTGTACTGAGCCCCGGGCCTCAAGCTTGCTAAGCAACAATTCTACCATGGAGGCAATTTCCAACAGAGGTGGGAACTTTTTAACTTCATAAAAGCAATCAAACAAATACTTGCAGCAATCATCTTACTTCACACTGAATTAAGACATTTCTTGGAGACAGCTGAGGTTTAAAACTAAACAAAGCCCTCAAGAAAACCATTTATATTCAACACTGTGCTAGGTCCTAGCTGACAAAACAATAAGATACATATAACTATAAACATTGGCATGGAAGAAAAAATATTTGCTTACATGTATTATGCTTTGATTCATAGACTATTGTGGAGAATCTAAGGGCAGTTATTAAATACAAAACATTCAATGATGCAGCTGAATAAAAAAAATCAATAATATTTTATATAATAATAATCAGTAATTATCAAACTGATTTCAAGAAAATTCAGTCAAAACAGCAATAAAGTATGCAGAAGTAAGATAGCAAAAGATACAAAAGACTTTTATGGAAAAAAAATCACAAAGTTTATATAGAAAAACAAAAGGCCAAAATAAACATATCATGTTTTTATTTGGCACAACTATATCTTAAACTTGAAAATTCTGTCTAAATTACATGTCCAAATGTCAAACAAAGTCCCTACTAGGAATTACATGTAGTTTAAAAATAAATCCTAAAATTCACACAGTAAAATAAATGATCAGAAATAGCCAAGATAACTAAAAGCAGAAAAAGGACTAGCTTACCAGCCTGTAAAGACATTTTGTAAGTTACTGTAAATAATAAATTGTGCCATTAGTTCAATAGATAAATTATGTAACAAAACAGAAAGCCCAGAAGACTCACTAAAATATGGAAACTTGATATATGAATGAGGAGTCTTACAAACCAGTGGAAAATGGATCCAATAAATGAATTACTTATATGTACAAAATAAACGCACACTACTCTATTAAATCAGCATTAGATTATATACGGATAAAATTTAATTGTGAAATATAAAACCTTAAAACTGATAGGAAAAGTAGGGTTATATTTTCTATGAGGAAGGGAAGGATTTAATGAATATTAAACAAAAAGCAAGAATGAAATGAGAAAACTGACAAAACGGAGTACATTAAAATCAAAAGGTTTGCAACAAAAAGATGGAAAAACTGGTCTACAAAAAGTAAAGAGATTAATTCAAAGTTATATACTAACAAGTTGCAGAGCCGCAATTCAAACAGTAGTATTGGTATTCTGCCACTAATATTCATTTTGCATTCCTTTTAGTTTGTACTTACACAATTACCACATATTATATTCTTTTGTAAAAATTTGAACCAAACAGAGAAAACAGAAATATCTTCCACCATTTTCCCTGATTCCAATCTCCAGTCTCCTCCCCAACTTTGTATATATCCTTTTGGACTTTTTCTTTCTTGGATGTGCAGTATATAAATACAAAGATAAATGTTGCTGTTTTGTTAGGTGCCATCGAGTCATGTTCGACTCATAGGGTTTACAATGGCTGATTGTTTTGGGATTGTTTTGGGGAGTGAATTGCCACATCCTTCTCCCACTTTTGTGGTGCTAGGTATTGAACCCGGGTCCTCAGAAAGTACCAAGCAGCACTCTGCCAACTGAGCAAGCGGTTTTATACTTTACTGCTCTGCAAATGTGCTTTTAGAAATGTATCTCAAAGACCATTCCACTGTATGTGTATCAGTATTCATTTATTCAATTTTCCCCAATAGATATTTAGACTGTTTTCAATATTTTGCCCCTTTAGTCACATAAATTGTATATAAAACAGATTTTCCGGGCTATGATGAATAAAAATTACATTTTAAATATTGAATAAATATGTTTTAAATGTTGATAATACTAAATTTCCCATGCTGGTATATGTACCTATAGCTAGATGTCCATTTCCCATAGCTGTTCTATTACCTGGTATTATTAATATTTTTAATATTTTACCAATCTGATGGGAGGAGTGGTATATTGCATTTCCCTGATAAGCAATGAAGCTGTTTCTTCCTCACTCTCAAACCCTGCTCTTTAGGGGTAAAAGGCAACTTCATCTTCAATTCTTATAATTGCTTTTTCAAGTTAACTTGTGTTCATATTTCTAAATATTTATACTGCTATTTCCTAGTTTATTAATTATTTTCTACTGATTTCTTATTACAGAAGATAAGGAATTAATGTAAGTTCTTTATACATTCTGTACTCTCACTTTTGCTTAGTACATGTAGCAAATACTGTCTCCCATTGTTGTCTTTTTTATCATTATCCTCTTGATACAGTGTATTCCTTAAAGTTTTCAGATTTTGTGTCCTACTACATAGTAATAATCTATATTATACTATACTATACTGTGAATTCTTCAACAATACTGTGAATTCTTCAACAATAAAGAAACTCTGATAACACCTCACTGGAATTACACTGTATTTATAGATCAATTTGAGGGAATCCAATTAGTCCATTAAGTGGATTTGCCTTCCAAGTTGGATTTTTTGTTGGACTAATTCAGTTTCTATCCTTTAAAAGTAAATAAGAACCAAACTTATAGTTTATAACGTATTAGGGTTTTCTTTAGTACTTAGTAAAAATTGTATACTTGAAGACATATTCATGATAATGATGCTTTAGATTTTTATGTTATCAACTTTGTTTCACCATCATCAAAGGCCAATCATGAAATAATCGGGATGAGTTAGGATTATTTCTATAATCTGACATTTTCTATGCTAGCACATATTTATAAAATCAAGATTGACTAGTTTACTCAATTTGGTCATTTATCAATACCAAAACTGAATAACAGAGACAAATGATTAATGACATAGATAATCACTAAGCTCAAGGACAGAATATTTGAAAATAAAAGTTGCTGTATGTGTTACCTTCCTCAAAGTTCCAGCATTAAATATCAAATTTAGCTCTAGGTAAAACTGAAGACTTAATTAAAGAGCACGACTAGCATGAGTAATTAATTTATTCAATAAGTATTAATTTTAGATAACACTGAGAGTTATGGACTGAGCTAAATATTAGATATAAAATAAGAAGAAGCGTTTTTTTCAAGAATGAGCAAAATAAGAGGGCGATGGTGCCGTGATACTCACCTTCCCTTCATCTCTTGGGCTGTCGCTTAAGTGTACGACTGGACCCGGATGGGTCTTGGTGGATCTGTCAAAGCAATTCAATACAGTAATTAAAGACTAGACATTACAGCGCTTTACAGCCAGAACTGAAACAAAGACACTAACATCATTTGGGGAAAAAATCCCAATATTCTGGGTTTAAGCTCCTATTTGCTTGAGTTTTTGGTTTTCTTTACCAACTACTTGTCTTCCCCAATTAAGTCTATTAAAATAGTTACGATTCTTTTAGTCAGGTTTAAGAACAAAGATCCACATAAAATGCAATTTTTATTGTCTGGTTTTTGTCAAATGAGTCTTTGAAATTTTTTAGTTAAACTTTTTACTTAGAGAGACCAATAAATACTATGTCCATAAGACTGATGCAATAAACCTGTTTCAAGCAAATCGCAAAGTACATACCTGACGTAAGATTTCCTTCGACCTGAAATCTCCTCTGATTTTTACCCCTAAAGAACAATACAGTGGCACCTTGGACTTAAAAAGAAATTCAGTCCAGTGGCTATCTAGTGATAGTCATCTTATAGACAATTGACAAACTTTTTCATTTTTTTCATTTGTTATGTCTCTTTTATCTGGTTATCCAGCATAATCAATAACATAATTATTTATCTGACAGCATATTGGTAAAAGGATCTTTGTCCCATCTGACATTAAATTTATTCTGGTCTGATATCTGGCATGTTCCCTTTATAATAACTAATTTAACATGTTATTGTTGAATATTGTTGTTGTTAGGTGTCATCAAGTCCTGTCCGACTCATAGTGATCCTTATAGGGTTTTCAATGGCTGTTTGTTTCAGGATTGCCTCAGGAGTGGATTGCCACATCCTTCTGCCATTTTTGTGGTTCTGGGAATCAAGCCCAGGACCTCAGGACTGCAGTGCAATGCTCTATCAACTGAGCTAAATCCCAACCCCTGTTGAATATTACTCTGTCATAAATATCATATGATTTGATGTGGCCAAAGTTTTATTATTGCTGAACTTTCCCACAGCCTTTCTTCATGATATAACTGTGCCAAGTTAATCCTATCATGATTAACTTGACACAGTTTTAGTTTATTTCTTAAGCACACATAAAATCCATGAGATGTCCTACATAAAACAATAAAGAAGATTTAAATCATAGAAACTACTTGGAATCAGAGAAAAGTGACAAATTAATTCTAGGCTCTCCTGATACTGACTCCTCAGAGTGACCCAGAGGAATAAACATATTTATTGATAGTGATGAATTTTGTTAGTGGATTCAACCTAACCTAAGTAATTTTCTGGGAACATAATTGTCTATAGGATAAATATTTTTAAAACTAAACATATAGAACATTAGAACATAAGTCAAATAAGAGTAAAATAGCTCATAGCAATTTATCTTAAAAACAAATGAAAGTTGTAAGTCAATAATAGTGTGGAACTATCACACTAATGCTTCAATAATATCATCATTTAGCAGCTACTCTGTGGAAGTCATCAAAATAAGCCAAATGTGAACAAAAAGAAAAGAACAATAAAGATGCTACTTTAGATTGGTTCCTAATGTGATGAGGGAGGAAAAATCATGATTTATAAAACACCCACTACAACATAATAAAAGGAATATAATAACAAGAGTATATATAACTAGTAATAACCTCTCCTATCAAGCAATGTACATACACATTGAAACACTGGGTTGAGGGAAAAGATTTATTATAAAGACCAGAGTCAGGCCAGGCGGGAGTGGCACATGCCTATAATCTCAGCACTTGGGAGGCTAAGATAGGAGGATAGATGTGAGTTCAAGTCCAGCATGATCTACACAGTGAGTTTAAGGCCAGCTTGGGTTACATAGCAAGTTCTAGGCCAGGCTGGACTACACAGCAAGACGATCTCTAAATAAGAAAAGAAAGAAAGAAAGAAAGAAAGAAAGAAAGAAAGAAAGAATAAAAAGTAAATAAATACCAGAGTCAAGCTTCATGAAAACAGAGTGTTTTAATTAGGATTTGGGAGAATAATTTAGAATTTTTAATATATATAAGAGAGAAAATCAGTCTCAATTTAAACATATCTTATTGAGGACCTAATATGTATAAAACATAAATATTTATTAAATGAAATCTTTTTCATTAATATACTAACCAGGAAAATTGTTTATATATGTACTATGAATAGATGACTCAGAATTCCATGAAGTCCCACAGTGTAAAAATTCACATTTTACATGTGGAGAAGCTTAACTATTAGTGCCAGAACAAAAGTAGTAATTGCCATCAGCCACATACCAAAAAATACTGTATATATCACAACATGAAAGAGATTGATAAATTGCTTCTCCTCTGAACTCAGCACAATATTTTAATGAGTCAAGAGAAAAATAAGCTATCATTAAAAAGCAAGTGTAGTGATTATGATTGTTCTTCATATAAAACAATTCATTACCACTGAAAGTGGTTATACTAAGGTTGATTATAACACAGTGAAATGATTTCCATGTATAACTTGTATTGCTGACCTATTTTATCAGTTTGTATTTATAAGTCCTTCATTTACAGTATTTGGAAAATAAAAAATTAGCAACACTACTTTATTTTTAAAAGCATTTATCATTTTTATTTTAGCTTAATTTCACTCACATTAATCATAAGCTAGTAATAGATATATCAAATAACTATAATTCAATACATGTTATAGAACTATATGACATATTTGAGCCAAAGAAAGTGATATCCAAGTCCAAACTTACAATTCAATTGCCTTGTTCCACATGATAACATATCCAGAAAGAATGAAAGACTCGATATTTACAATATGTGTATTTCCTCTTTC
>VMDO01034381.1:0-17049 GCA_007922755.1 Pedetes capensis | reverse complement strand
TTTTTTTTTTTTTTTTTTTTTTTTTTTTTTTTTTTTTTTTTTTTTTTTTTTTTTTTTTTTTTTTTTTTTTTTTTTTTTTGGATTTGAATCACCTGTGTCCATTCCTTTCTAGCTTTCAATGTTGATATGGAGAAGTCTGCAGTAATTTTAATAGGTTTTGCTTTATAAGTAATAAGGGGTTTCTGTCTTGCTGCTTGCAAGATAGCTTCCCTGGTCCCTAAGGACAACATGTGAGCAATGATGTGTCTCGAGGATGATCTACTTAAGTCAGCCTTCAAAGGAGTCCTGAAAGTCTCAGTGGTGTATATATCCATTTCCTGTGCTATCTTTGGGAAGTTTTCCTTAAGGATATCATTTACTAGATTTTGAAGGCCTCCAGTGGATCTTTCTTCTCCTTTAGGGATGCCCTGAATTCTTAAATTTTGTTTTTTCATTCTATCTGAGTTCTCCTGGAAGTCTTTTTTAATACCTTTATCATTGATTCCATTTCTGTCTGTGTTTAAGTTCAAGTATGGCATCCTCAGAATCGGAAATCCTCAGCTCAGATTCATCCAGTCTTGATGAAAAGGATTCTTTAGCTGTGTTCAATTCAGATAACTTGGATTGAGTTTCAAGGAGAGTGGCTTGGTTCTTCCTTATCATTTCTAACTGGGATGACAGAACGGATTCCAAGTGAGATACCTTCCTTTCAAGGATTTCCAGGGTACTTGTAGTATTCATTTTAATTTCTCTTAGCATGTTTATAACCATGACTCTGAATTCTGAATCAGAGATCTTTAAGAATTGAGAGTCCTTGGAGTTATTTGTTGGGGGGCTTTGTTCTGTGGGGCCTTCAGATCCATTCTGCCCCTTTGTGTTTTTTGAAGGTTTTCTTTGTTTGCCCATAATATGGTCTGGGAAGAAGAATTCGTCTCTCCTGAGTGTGGAGAACTTCTCCCTCTGTTATTCCTTTGAGATTGTGTGGTGCTGAATCTCTGGTGCTTATTGTATTTTTAATCTTGAGATAGGGTCTCGCTAAGATATGCAGGCTGTCCTTGGCCTCCAACCTGTGATCCTCCTGCCTCCGCCTCTGCAGATATGTTTTTAAGAACAAGCATTCATACCTTACATAAGACTCAGAACTGGCTGATGATACTAATTTTGTAAAAAGGCACTCTGAAGTTGAGCCTCCCACAATCTCACCACCCACAGCACCCATCCCAGGAAGAATAATGGTGTGGAATTCAAATTTACTAAAGATAAATAAGACATCCATGACTTTAAAAGATTATAGCTAAAATTAATAAATGATCACTGCTAGAAATACATTCAGAAATGTATCCTTAATATATTTGATCTTCTTTCTTCAGTTCTATTTCTAGAACACTATATATGCTCTGTCCAATTATACACATATGTTACTAGTAGGAGACAAATCATTGATTAAAGAGAAAACAGATATTTCTCCTATGCTCAGTTCTATCTTAAGTTATGATTTCCAAACTCTTATTTTCTAATTGACCTTGTAATTATTTTTTCTTCTATGTGGCTTGTGTTTTAAAGTGTTCCATCTCTCGTGACCATAGTTAATTAAGTAGACATTCGTTTTTATTCATCAAAGAACATTTAGCTGTTTTCAGAGCTTCCAAACAGCTTTCAATAGTTAGATTATTGCTATGAGTTGATATAATTTTAACTTGAAGACAAGAGTCAAGGTTTTAGACAGCAACTGAAGCAGTTTTATTGCCAGTAGAAGTACAAGTTCCATAAGGTTGCTTTAAAAAATAATGAACATTGCCTGCAGGTTTCTATTACTAACTTCATGTATCCCCTATGATCTAGGGACACAGCTGAGAAATATTAACCAAAGACAGAGGAGCTGTATTTCTCAACCTTTTTTCCACCCCAATTTCCCAGAGATAAGACCCATTCCTACATTTAGCTATTGATCACTATGACAGATTCTGTCCATGCTTCCCCCACCCCAGGCAAGAATGTGCCAGAATCCTGGGGAGAAAGCAGAGCCTATATGGTTTGAAAAATTGTCTTTGGTGACTCTAAAATCATTTCAAATTCCTTAGTTGAAAGTGAGTGCTGAAAGCTAATAATCCCTAAGTAGAAAAGGAGTTTATTTAGTTAGCTATGAAAATCAAACTATCTTCTGTGAACTTTGAATGTAGCTGGATTAGCAGGAAGATTTTCAAGATCTGGAATATTTTCATTCATTTTTTGTATTTAAGAACAGCAAAGTAGCATCTTTAGTCTCTTGTGAAGCCCAGTCACTCTGAGAAAAAGACAGTGCTCCTCTAGAATTCTTGAAGGCCAAGCTTGGTGGTTAGAACATCTGCCAATAATGAGCCCACAACTATTACTCAACCATTTCAAAAAATACAAGAGAGGGGGGCTTTCAGGGACTGTGGCCAAACTGTACCACAAATTCCTCCACAGACTCCTTTCATTTCGACTCTTGGGTGGCCTTTTGCTTTGCAGGAAGCTACTTTGAATTTCAGATGCTAAGATAAAACAACATGAGGATACACATGGAACGTGGGAAACAAAACTTATTGTCTCTGTCTTCATGATGATGAAAAATACCTCCCACACTCCTGGAATTCACATTCCAGATGAAACAATAACCCTGAAATCCACCAATCTGTTTTGGAAATGGTAGTGTTGGGTGTGCATGAAGTTGATTTTTTGAACTTTGATAATCTGCCAAAGTCTTCCTCATATTTTCCAGGGAGCTTATTAGTTGTACTCAAAGTACAGGGACACCTTGAATACATTAGAGTAATCCCCATAGCTTTATCTTTCAAAAGATTTTGAGCTAGAGTTTTGGCTAATTTTATTTCCAGTAGAAGTCTAACCCTGCCAAAGATCCTAAATTGGAAGCAATCCCAAAAACAAGCCTATTTATTTTTAATACATTATCTTTCACAGGAAAATTTTGCCAAACTCAAGAACTGTGCAAACATTTAACTATGTAGCTCATGCAATAAGTTTCAGGTAGTTGATAATTTATACTTACGGGAATAAGAAGCAAGATATGATATAGAAAAAGCTAAAGAATAAATAGAAGTTACCATAAACAAAACTGATTTCCAAATAGTAAATACATTATCCTCATGTATTAAGGTTCCAACTAAATAAAAAAGAACTCCCAGTGAACTAGCCTGTGTCCACTAGGCTGTTTTTATTTTGAAATTTCCTGCATAGGAAGTTGTGGTAATCAGCCTTCCATGGCTATGATAAAGTACCTGAGATTGATTGATGTAAGGAAGGAAAGGCTTTTTTTTTTTTTTGCTTATAGGTTCAGTCCATGGTCACGTGGTCCACTTGCATTGCACGTGGCCTGTTGTGAGCATACCCTGTGGGGAGCACATGGCAGAGGAAGTCTGTTTACCTCCTTGTGGCAGAGAAGCAAAGAGAGAGGGAAGGAGCCAGAGTCCTAATATCCCCTTCCAGGGCACACCTCTATGGCCTAAATTCCTTCCTCTAAATCCCACCTCCTACAGGTCCCACCCAACACATCCCAATAGCACAACATGCTAGCAGCACCCAAGTCTTTCACATGCGGCTCTAAGGGGATACTTTAGATCCAAATGATAGCAATCAAATAATGATGTAGAAATGTCCCAAAATAACAGATTCACTGAACAGGAAACATAGGGCCTTGGACTCCATTAATCTGAAACTCTGAATTCACACAAGAGGAAACTGAGACATTAACTGGTTGGCTGCATATTTCAGATTATGCAGTGGCAAGCCCAGACCCTTGGGGTTATTTTCTTTCCATTCCAACATCTAGTTACCTATAAAGGTCCAAAATGCATTTGAACCTTTACCAAAAAGTGTGAGGGTAGAATTAGGAGCTGTTCATTTAGGTTCTTGAGTCCACTGAAGAACAGAGAAAGTAATGAGGTAAACAAGATGAAATGTTTATTACAAGTCTACAGTTGTGCTGCTACTTGACATGTCAACCTCTTAAGCATAGGACAAAACTTGAACTAATTAAAATAAGTGTGAATAATTATGTGAAATAATGCTCAAACTCAAGAAAAACAAACTATAAATTATTAGGTGGTTAATACAGGACTGACTGGGTGTATTCCACTGTGGGGTAAAAATGACACTGGTTATTCCCACCGTCTGATGCTGTTTTTCCACCCACAAAGGTCAGAGGTGGAGAGAGTTCCCTTCAAAATTCATTTGGATAAAAAACCAATTTCTCTATCTGGTGATATGTTAGGGATTTTCTAATATTTTATAAAGCTTCTTTCATTTGTTGACATATGACATGAACTTAATTCAAATGTCAGTATAATTTTAAGTTTCGGACTATCCCCTAGTGATTGATTGCCTCATTAAAATATGAGAAAAATAAACTTTGAGTACTCTTAAAAGAGACTTGCAGTTACCACAACGTGTTTAGACTGAGTTTTACTAGAAAATAGTCCCCACAAATTCCCCACAGATTCTAACAATATCTTATCATTTCTACTCACAGCATCTAGTGCAATACCTCAATAATATTGTTGTCATTGTTCCCCAATATTTTTGTATCAAGTCAAAGTAAATACAAGCCTTCTTATTTCTAAATTCAGAAGACTATACACAGATTAACATGGCCTTCCCAATGCAAAAATTATCAGAAAAGTAAACCAGAGGGCGTGCAGGGTGAGGTGAGATGGTCTGAGGCTCTTTTCTGAAGACAAGTTAAGAGCCCATCAAAATTGCCTGAACACAGAGATGACTTTGGGAAGTGGTTCCACAGACATAGATTGCATTTTCCAGCCTCTCTTGCAGGTAGATGGGAATGTGGACTAAGTCTTATTGTCCATTGCATTACTTCATTCCTGAGAAATAACTTCTCTTGAGTTGAGCTACTCAATTGTGGCATTTTAATTTTGCCATAGCTACTGAGCCTAATACACATTACAAAATATCACTTTGCCTATCTTTTTTTTTCCATGAAATCCACACACAAACATTATTTGCTGCTATATATGTTCTGGTAAAGCTCACAGTTTGTCACTCAGAAGTTGCAGTACTTTTGCTTTTGAAGTACTGTCTTATGCAACAGGATTTGCTACATTCAGCTGAATGAATTATCAAAGTGACCCGGCTGACTTTTCTGCTGGTGGAAGAGCTTTGAAGTGTCTGCTCAGACCTTTAGAAAAGAGCTATTACTTTTCTCTTCATACAAGCACAGGTAAATCTATTCTTTCACTTTTCTCTCTTCCTTCCTTTATTTTTCCTTCTGCCACTTAGGTCTACTCTGATATTCTTAATACTTACATAGAATTGTTTTCTAACCAAATTGCTTAAAGTTTAGCTGCAGTTTAATAATCAGTTCAGCATTTTTTCATTTCTGGTGAATTACTGACAATTGAAGAACTGGGTTTTAGCTTCGATTTTATTTATGATTTCGTTGCATGTGTCACTGCATTTAAAACAGGAAACAGAGTCGGTGCTGATGTCACCTATTGGAAAATATTACTGTGGGGTTGAGCGCTTAATGAGATAGTAAGTAGACTGCCTTGGGAAACTGGAGTAAGCCCTTATGTTATAAAGATGTACAAATCAAATTCCCTTTGTACATATTCACCACAAGTTCAGATTTATGCTTTTAATAAAGCACAGCAGTGATTTGGTTGCATATCTGAAAACCGACAATGTGCAGAATTTTCCCTCTGGGTGCCATTTGCCGGCAAGCCATAAGAATAGAAGACTGCATGGTCCCAATGGAGTAAGAACATTTTCCAGAATCCTACTGGGTAAGTCAACAGTGAAATGGACTTCTAATGGGAAATTAGTGATCATTTCTATCTGTAAACATTAGTCGTTGGCTAAGTGCTATCCCACTTCAAGAAATGACAATATCTTTACCATTTGAATGGAATCTGCTCCCTTTATATTATTGAATCACATCTGGCAAAGAGTTTTCACCTACTTCTAATCAATGTTTCTGTTCCTACTATCTACAACTATACTTCTAGTGAGATCTAAGGGCCCAAACTCCTCAGGACAGATATAAGATCCTTTGTGGTCTAGTCAGAGTGTGTGCTCCTCTAGACTTGTCTCTCAAACTTCCATTCTTCCTCCACCATGAGTCCATTCCTACACACACACACACACACACACACACACACATTGTACCCCCAGCCATATGAACTACCAGTACTTATTGTATATATTCTTGCGTACACTTTAGTTCTCAGGCCAGAAATATCATTTCCGCCAAAAATTCTCCTCTCATGGGTTTAATTTCCCAAGAAGACTGGTATAGAATTTACTCTGCCAGGGAATTTTTAGGGAGGACTCGAAGGATCAATACCTATGGGAGGAAAAGAAAGAAAGCAAGGTTGGGTGGAATGAGAAGTCTAGCTGTGAGGAAATTCGATCAGAAACCTCAGCTGGCTCCATAGCAAGTTTTGAAGCCAACCCTTAAGCATAGCCCCAAGTCAGGAATTCATATCTCATGTCAATCGGGTACTGGACAGAGCACCTGAACAAAGAAGCATAACCGTGAGTGAGGCTGCTGCCACCATCTCAGGCAGCAGCTGAAGTGATCTGGAGCCAAGGTCAGGGCCCGGGAGAAGCTCGCAGTGGAGGGGAATAAGCCCTTCCTTCTGGAGGGGAATCCAGGAAGCAAATCACAGAATCCACCCCCACCTACCATTTTCTTCCAGGGCACCAACTTCTTTGTATACACTGAAAACACCTGATATCTAAATTTATCAGAGGCAAATAAAACACTATGTAGAGAAAATGTATGGCCAAAAGTAAAAGATCTAAAGATCTATTGCCAGAGTCAGAAGATAAATAATTGCAAGGAAAAGTTGTTGTTTGTTGTTAGGTACCTTCAAGTCAGTGTCCAACTCATAGCGACCCTACCTACAACAGACGAAACACTATTATCAGTGCTCCTCTGCTATTCATACTGTTTTCAAAGGCTGGTTATTTTTGTGTGTGTTGGGGGTGGGGATAGTGGGTTGCCAGGTCCTTCTCCCAAGCCTGCAGCACCTGGTGTTCCCAGGCGGTCTCCTACCCAAGTACTAACCTGGCCCAACCCTGCTTAGCTTGTGAGATCTGACGGGATCAGATGCCACAGTGCTATAGCTGCAGGTGCAAAATGCCATAAAGAAGCCCATATTTTGTCTAACTAAAATATATGTACTGCAGGGCACTCCTGGTCTGACCTGGATATCACTGGCAGAACGCTGCAGGTATAAATACCTTTATGCCTTTACCCCAACTGCCTTGGGACCCTTGGGAGCAGGGCAAGCACAGTGGAGGAGAAGGAAAAGCCTTAGGATGTTTTCCTTTACAAGCACACACCTCTTTATTACCTTGGCCCTTAGAAATGTGGGGAACCCAGCGAGGTTATAATACAAGTGTTGCAGCTCTAGGATCTGCCGCATATGCAGCCACAGTGGCTGCAGCAATGGATGGCTCCCACCCCACCCCCTCACCTCTTAGCTGTTGCTTCTGCTGGGGCTCTCCCATTGCCTGCTCCATCAGTGCTGTTCTTCACGGAGGTTCTGAAGAGAGTATGCCCCTGATGGTGGTTGATCTGGAGAGAGAGAGCTGAGGAACTGCAGCTGCTTAAATAGCCTTGGCTGACCAATCACTACTTAGAGTTAATTGACCAATCACAGGGGGAAACCAAAAAAGGTCTTGTAAAATGTCCAATCAGGTTGTAATGGGAATTTCAGGGGGGCTAATTTGCCTGGGCAAGCCTGGGCAAGTCCTTGGCTTGCCTTTTCTGGCAAGTCCCTTTTACTTTTCCGATTAAGGCTTCTTGTGCAGATTCACAGGAATTGGGGATTTTGCCTAAGTTGTCCAGATTTATCCCTACAATGTATGAATAAAAAGTATTTATCTCTACAAATTTTAAAAATATATCCATAGTTTCTGTAATAATATCTATTTTTTTCATGACTAAAACTAATTCTCTCCTTTCCTCTCTACCCTTCACTGTTATCCACTCTCTTGTGTATTTGTTTTTTGTTACCATCTTTTTTTCAGCTTTTTCTCCTATGATTTGCCTTCAATTGGTAGAATGCTGCTCTGTACTCTCTGAGGACCATAGTTTGATCCCCCAACACCACAAAAATGGGAGGAGCATGTGGCAATCCATTCCTGAAACAATCCTGAGAAAATCAGCCATTGAAAACCCTATGAGGGTTGCTATGAGTTGGACACAACTCGGCATCTAACAACAACAACAACAACATTGTTTGCTCCAACTATTATATTTTTTCAAAGTGGCAGTAGCTTGTATTTCATTGCTTTAAAAACATGACCTCTACAGGTCTTCCATTTTCCACTCTGAGAAAGTCCAGAAGTATGTGACACAAAGGGAAGCCCCTTGTGTCACTCTTCAGGGAGACCCCAGACACATCAAAACAAACACATTTCCTTTGAAGGAGGTGTACTCTTCTTCTTGTGGTACCTGAAACATGAGCTCCTGTCTTCAAGAAAGCCTCTGAGCTAGAGCTGGGTGAGGCAAAGGTAAAATCTCTCCTGCTGGGCACACATTGCCTTTTCCTTGGCATTCTCCTGATTTCTGTAAACCTCATCTTGTTTTCCAGAGTTCTGACAAGTTTGATTCTGACAGTTTTTGCCCATTTGGGGGTCTACCTTTCCTTGTGCCTGCAGCCATACCACTATGGCATCCAATCCCTTCAGATCTCAGAAACTAAACGGGGTCAGGCCTGCTGAGTACTTCGATGGGAGACCACCTGGGAACGCCAGGTGCTGTAGGCTTGGGAAAAGGACCCGGCAACCCACTCCTAAAAACAATCCACCATTGAAAACCCTATGAATAGCAGAGAAACACTGACAATAGTGTTTCATCTGCTGGACGTGGGGTCACTATGAGTCAGACACCGAATAGCCCACACCTAACAACAACAAGCAAAAACACATGTTAGGTAGCTTATTTTATATGACTCCAATGATTATCACAGAAGCCTCATATTCAAATGTGCAAATCTGGTTGGTGTACCTGAGTATACTAAAAGACACTTTCCAAATGTAGAATGTGATTAGAAAAGGAAATATGTACAAAATATGTAAGCCTACTAGTAACTTTTCCTGAATGCTGGAGAATTGATGTATATGCATCATGGGTACACAGTGATGTGGGAGAAACTTTTATATTCTCTTTATTTAAAGAAAGTTGAAATGCTTCTATCAACAGAAAAGACATTAGAGATAAAGCAAGATAAATTACTGCTATCATTTGGATCATAAGCACCCCCCAGGGTGCATGTGTAAAGGATTTGTCCCCAGCACTGGCACTAGTAAGAGGCACCTTACTAGTGGGGGTGAGTGGGAGGTCTTGGACCGCTGGGGCTGTGCTCTTAAAGGGAATCATGAGGCCCCCTCTCTTCCTTATCCCAGCCAGGAAGTCAGTGGTTTTGCTCTACCATGTGCTTTCACAATGATGTACCGCCTCACCTCAGGCCCAAACTGACAGGCCAACCAGTCATGGACCGAAACCTCAAAATGGTGAACCAAAGCAAATCTTTTCTCTTTATAATTTGATCTTCTCAGGTATTTGTTACAGTAACAGGAAGCTGACTCACAATTATTTTAACCAAAACTAAATAGCAAACACATATACTGCTCACTACATCTCACATTCCCTCATCTACTGTGATTTTGATATACATTAACTCATTAAATCTTCATAACTTGTAGGGCACTTGCTAACACTGCTGGTTTTATGAGTTATGAAACTGATGAGAGAGGCTGATAACTTACCTAGATTCATCCAAGTCGGTAGAGGTACAGCCAGCTTTGCACACAGGCAGGAGGACCTGAAAAGTTTGTGCTCTCATCTTCTGTTCCAAGAATGATATAGGAATGTCATAGAATATTGCACTAAAATATGAAAGCAACATTATGGAAAACTGGGAAAGTAAAGAAAAAGTCACCCATAGTCTCTTCATTCTAATAAAACCATAGACTATAATATAGTCTGTTGCGTAGAGTGATTTACTATAGTACAATAGTAAATGCACTTAGATTTTATAAGTTAACAAATTATAACTACATTTCCATGTCATTATATAATCATTACAGTAGTTCAGTTTAATGGCTGGATATTATTCAATTCTGTGGATGGAATAATTCACTCAACTGTTTTTATTAGACATTATAATTTTTATTTTATTTATCATTGGACATTAGGCTGCAACCATTATTTTTCCTATTGTGTTTATATATAAACCTATCCCCAACATCTTCATGAACACAACTTTTACCATGTTGCTAATTGTTTCTTATGGGAGAAGGACGTGGCAATCCACTCCCAAGGCAATCCCGAAAAGGTCAGGCATTGAAAACTCTATGAAGGTTGCTATGAGATGGACACGACTCAATGGCATCCAACAACAACAACAACAACAACAACAACAACAACAACAACAATTATTATTCCTTAGGAAATATATCCAGTGTGGAATTATTGAGTAATTCGTAGTGAGTTTATAATCTTTTTATTTTCAAAACACATAAAATGTTGATTTTTTTTCTAAGCATATGTGTTACTAGGTTTTTAGTCCTTAAATCAGTGATACACCACAATCTACCTTTTAAGCTCTCCCTTACAATAAGTCACTGGCAATTACACAACAGCACTGTGTGGGGGTGACAGATTAAAAGACCCAATTGGTAACCTTATTAAAATTCACTAATCTTCCTTTTATGAATCAGACAATAATGTTCTCAAGTCTCTTTATTTGGTATATAGGCTTTTAATACAAAAGAAACATTCTCTGCCAGAAGATAGAGTCCCTTTGTTCGGCCAGAGGAAGATTAAAACAGGTGATTTTAATTGTTTTGAGGTGATTCCATAGAGAGCTTTCCTAGCCACAGCTAGATCAAGGGAAGTCACTGTGGAACTAGACCCATTTTAATTGTTTGCTCTCTCCTGAAAGCTAAAGCGCTAAAGCCCCAGAAAGCTCAGCAATTGAGATAATTTTGTTTTAACGTACTGAATTACTGAACCATCACAAACCCTTTCACATAATAAACAACTTGTTTGCTCTCTGTCTGGGATTTTGCAAAATGATAGAGGAGATAATTTTAGAAATGAAAAGGAATGTACAAGCATTCATCTTGTCCAACTTTTTGTTTTACAGATGAGGAAAACAAGGACCAAAGAGTTTGAAATGCCTTTCTTAGAAATGCACAGACAATGAATGACAAGGTCAGGCTAGAACTGTCTCCTCACTCTTGCTTCCTCTGTGCATAACAAGATTTGGGAATTTGTGGCAACATAAATTTTACAATGTTGAAATTTAGAATAGATAAAAACAGAACTTTGAATCTGTTATACCTAGATCCTGATGATTTGTATTTGCATCCCCCCACTTTGCAGACCCCCCTGTTCTAAAACTTGAAGGAACTTGGATGAGGTCTATTATCAATAATTTTTATAAAGAAAAAAATAGCCAAATCAAATGCTTCAAGTAAAATCATTGGAGTATTACAACTATGGTGATATCTATGCTGGAAAGAGTTAAAGAAGGAAATTAGAGACAGGAACCAGGCCACATCTGACACCAGGAAGTGTTATTGTTAGGTGTCCAGTCGGTGCCCAACTCATAGCAACCCTACGTACAACAGGAGAAACACTATTGTTAGTGCTTCTCTGCTATTCATCGAGTTTTCAGTGGCTGACTGTATTTTGGGAGTGGGCTGCCATGTCCTTCTCCCAAGCCTACAGCACCTGGTGTTCCCAGGTGGTTTCCCAGCCAGGTACTAACCAGGGCCAACCCTGCTTAGCTTCCAAGATCTGATGGAATTAGAGGCCTCAGTGGTATAGCTGTAGGCTGACATGAAGAATATATAATATTAAATGCCACATACCGTAGTGTACGCCTGTGATCCCAGAGACTTTGGAGGCTGAGGCAAGACAATCATGAGTTCAAGGCCAGAAGCAGCCTGTGTAACATACCAAGGCCCTGTCTCAAAATAAAAAAAAATAAAGAAGAGGGCTGGAGGTGCAGCTCAGTAGTGGAGCACTTGCCTGGCATATGTGAAGCCCTGGGCTTAACCCTGAGTACCAGGGGGAGAGGGTGAGAGAATATATAATATTAACCACAAACTTCAGAAAAGGGAAAAGGCATGTTAATAAACTAATAACATCATACATCCATGATGTTAATTTATGCCATGGAACTTTCAGTCAGCAACGCAGTGTACAATGGTATAATTGAACTTTCTCAAATACTTAAGAGTCATAGTTAAACTGTTTTAAATAGCATTTTATTTTGTTCCCAAAGGAACAATTTATTAATGTAGGCATAGGTTGAATCTTAGCTTTTAATTACTAAAAGCTGTGTGCTGTTGTCAGAGATGGAGACCTGTATGAATTTTTTGAAGTTACACCATCACTGGGAAACAGTGTTACTGAGTGTTGCATGGACCACTAGCATTAGCTTCACCTGGGAGCTTGTTAAAATACAAAATTTCAGCCCCATCTAGACCTAACTGCAAGAAGATCCCAAGAACCTGTGTTTTAACAAGCTCTCCAGGTAATTCCCATGCATGCTAAGGTATCAGAAGCATTGTTCAAATAGAGAGGTTTTTAACCTTTCTTGCACATTGGGATTATATAGAGAACTTTTAAAAATGCTAATTCCAACCAAAATTCATATTTTAGTTAGTATGGAGTACAGCCTAGACATCATCATGGTTCTGAATAACACTCCAATGACTCACTTGGCACATTTTATTTGTTGTTTTTTTTTATAAAAAATTATTGAAAGCAGACCTCATCTAACTTCCTTCATGGTTTAGAGTAGGGGTATGCAAAGTGGGGGGATATGAATACAAGGTATTGGGATGTGAGTATAATATATGAGTACTTCTGTTTTTGTTTATTTTAACTTTCAACATTTTATAATTTATTTTTGCATATGCCTACAATCTCTATTTTAAGAGGCTAAAAAAATAAAATACAGGCATAAAATTTATTTGTTTTTAGTTTTGTTTTTCAGTACTAGGGAGTTGAACTCAGGGCCTCACAAAGTGCTAAGCAAGTGCTCCACCACTGAGTGATACCCCTTGACTTTTTTTTTTTTTTTTTTTGAGACAAGGTCTCACTAAATTATGCAGGCTGCCTCTAGCTTCAAACTCAAGATCCTCTTGCCTTGGCCCCCTGAATGGCTGGGATTACAGGTGTATGTCATGCTGCAAATATTATTATAAGTATAGAGGATGGATCCTAAATTTCCTTATCAAACTACATGACCTAGAATGACGATTTTCAAACTTGAGTGTGCCCTAAAGTTCCCTGGAACCAGGCATGCCTGAATTCTCAGGAATTAGGACGCCAAGGCAGGAGGATCACTGTTCCATGCTTGAAATGTTCCCTCAGATCACTTTCTAGGAGAAACTGATTTAGAACCAGGCTGTGTTTTAGTTACAGAAAAATTAGAATTACCTGTGAAGGCAGAAGACCCATCCAAGGTCTCAAAGGACAGTTAAGTTAGTACCTCAATGGGACAATCATGTTAAAGACACAAAACTCAGCTCCAAAGGGTGTCAGCACATTCAAAAGAATCTGTTTATTGGGCTAACACTAGTTAAAAAGACAGCTGTGTAACCAGGGATATTAGTGGATATTTCTATAACAAGAAATCTAACTTTTATAACTTCTTTTACAGTTTTTCTTTGTTGCCAAAGTGTTATTGCCCTGCAGAAAACCACGTAGGATGCCAAATTATAGTCATAAAATTGCTTCTGTAGTTTGAAATCAGAGTAAGGCATAATAATGATAATTTTAAGTTTTAGTAGTTTCTCCTTTCAAAATATGATAGGTGACACATTACCAAAAAGAGGGGAAATGCTGGGCTCAGTTCACATGTAAATATTGTTGTTGTCTTAGGTGCTGTCAAGTTGGGTCTGACTCATAGCAACCCTAAGTACAACAGAACGAAACACTCCTGGACACTGCCATGCCCAGCACTATGTCAGTGCTTCTCTGCTATTCATAGGGTTTTTGATGGTGGATTGTTTAGGGAGTGAGTTGCCAGGTCCTTTTCCCTAGCCTGCAGCACTTGATATTCCCAGGTGGTCTCCCATCTAAGGACTAACCAGGCAGACCCTGCTTAGACAGGATCAGAGGTCAGAATGCTATGGCTAAAGACCATGTAAATGATAGCAGCTTACAAATGAAGAGGAAGACATTATCATATTATATATAAATAAACTCAATGCTATGCTTCCTATAAGAAACCATCTACAAATAGCTTAAAAGTAAAAAGATATAATAAAATTGCCATGCTAACACTAATCAAAAGAAAGCTGAAGTGGTTACATTGTATCTGACAAAGTAAATTTCAGAGCAAAGAATATTATCAGAGATAAAGAGGATTACTTTATAACAATAATGGGGTCAAATATTTAAGACAACCTGGCAACACTAAACATTCATGCATCTAATGACAAAATTTACATTAAAATAAAGAAAAACCTGATGGTTCTGCAAAGAGAAATAGGCAAATCTGAGATTAAAGTCTGAGAGATTTTGCAGGAATTTTATGCCTAAAACAAGGGAAATTGGTACTTTAAACACATGGGTGAATTTCAGACACTATCCTGAGTGAAAAAGAAATTTAGGCAAAAAGAATACCTGCTGCATTATTATATTTATATACAATGCTTAAAACAAAAACAAACAAACAAACAAATGAATCTATAAGGACAGGAAACACATCCAATTGCCCTGAGATGGGCACAAGGAATAACGTGGGGTGATGAGTATGTTCTTTACCTCCAGCGAAGTTATGATTCTGTAAGTATGTTCAGGTGTGAAAATGTGTCCAACTGTATACTTGAAGCCAATTCAGTTTACTGTATATTAATTATATATCAATAATTCTGTTGGAGAAAAATCATTCTTGGCCTAGCAAATCATCCCTGGAGGCTCTAGGTAAGCCAGAATTAAAGTGGTCAGCTCCTTGTCAAGAATTGTTTTTATAGTAACTGAGGAGGCTGAGGCAGGATGATCACAAGTTTGAGGCCAAAGGCTACTTAGTGAGAACGTTTCTCAAAATAAAAAAGTAAAAAGTGGGCTAAGAGTACAGCCCAGTGGTAGATCACTTATAAATTATGCCAAGGCCCTGGGTTCAACTCCGAAGTACCCAAGTACTGCCAAAAGAAAAAAAGAAAAAAGAAAAAAGAAAAAGAAAAAGGTTCTATAAGATAATATCTTTTGTAAATGATATACACTATTTTAATTATTGAAGAGCTAATGTATTAATTTTCAGTGCAGTGGAAAGGATTTCGCTTTTAGATGAAAATTGATACCTAAATAGTAAATACTACTACTAAACAGGCTCCATTTCTGAACTTCCCCATTGGAATCCCAATACTTCATAGTATTTCCTTCTCTCTCTCTCTCCAAAATCAAGACCTACTTTTACCATATGACATGATACCTTTATTTTCCCTAGATAATTTTTGAGACTTAAAAGTATTACTATTCCAGTGGAATTCTCTGTTTATTTAAATTAAAAATCTTTAATCTAAAAAATTAACTTTTTAAAAAATTTCAGACATCACATATTGGGTAAGGGAAATAACTGAGGTCAGTGTGACTTCAAATTCTGTAATAACATTACCATAAATGGTGTTGTTCTTTCACCAACCCAGTTTCTATAATCCCTATTTTTGATATGTCAAAGGAAAATTATTAACTTCATTTTCTACTGAGGTTCCTCTTCTTTTAACTCTTAATCCTTGTGGTTGTATCAGTCCATACTCCTGCCTTAACAATAGGCATACAGGCTTATGTTTCTTCTCATAAAGAATTAACTAGCACAGGAATTTACTTGTTATCTTTAACAAATTATAAATCCAGATAAATGTATGAAATAACTTTTTCCCAACATAAAACAATAGACAATGCAGGACTTGCATTCCTTGGAAGAAAATAAATAAGGTTGAAGCCTGCTTACTCTCTGGAGTCAATTTTCTTGCCAGAATCTAGGCAGGGTGAATCCAAATAACCCAGCAACCTGGCCAGGTTGAAAAGACAGAGACCGGGAATCAGGAAGGCTGAAACAGGTAGAATTCCATAGGGCAGAATACTAAAGAAGAGGCTGATACACAGGGATGTGTAAGAGATCACCATCAAAGGCAGAAGAAAACAGTACTATAAAAAAGGAGATAAAACAATACCTAGAATTCAGAACCAGCTGGCAATAATTCTCATTCTCACCAGCCATACTGGATATTTTGATAATAGAAGGGACATTGCATAGGATCTTTAAAAGGGCATCACAGTAGTTGTTGTTGTTAGGTGCCATCGAGTCGGTATCCGACTCACAGCGACCCTAAACACAATACGACCCTGAACACAATAGGCGAATCAATTATTGTCAGTGCTTCTCTGCTGTTCATTGGGTTTTCAATGGCAGATTGATTTTGGGGAGCGGGTTGCTGGGTCCTTCTCCCAAGCCTACAGCACCTGGTGTTCCCAGGTGGTCCCCCATCCAAGAAATAACCAGGCCGAACCCTGCTTAGCTTCCGAGATCTGACGGGATCCAATGCCACAGGGCTACAGCTGCAGGCATCACAATAGTAGCAGGAAAAAAAAAAAAAAACAAGAAACAAAAAACTCTAGGTAAAAGGCCATTATGGGCCCACATTAATTGAGTTTAAAGAAAGCTTTTAAAAATGCACTACAAGTAAATAATTGCATTCTAAACAATCTCAAAATCATTAAAAGAATATAAGAAAATCCATTACTCAACCATATAAGATTTATACTGTTCATCATCCTCCTTCCTTCCCCCCACAAAAAAAACAAAAAACAACAACAAAAAGAAACAGTTACTTTTAAACTGCAAATCTAATGCAGGGGGAATCACAATCCCTGACTTCAAACTTTACTACAAGGCAGTGGTTGCAAAAACAGCTTGGTACTGGCACAAAAATAGGCCCGAAGACATCTGGAACAGAATAGAAGACCCAGATATACCTCAACACACCTATAGCCACCTGACTTTTGACAAAGGAGCAAAGCAAGTAAACTGGAAAAAG
>VMDO01034380.1:0-17041 GCA_007922755.1 Pedetes capensis | reverse complement strand
CCCCCTCCCTTTTCCCTCCTCCTCTCTCCTCTCGCTCCCTCATTCATTCTCTATTGTGTGTTTGCTGTTTTGCTCTCCCTCCTCCTCCTCCCTCCTCCATCCTCCCCCTCTCCTCTCTCCTCACTCCCTCATTTACTCTCTGTTGTGTGTTTGCCTCCACCGTGATCCTTGGAAATGTCCCCATCAGCTGGGGCTACCTCGCTGTGACCATCCAGCCCTCCTGTGCCCAGCACAGGACTTGTTTCATTCCGGGCCCTGTCAGGGATTGAAATGCGCCATACGGTCTTCCGCTCCATCCTCTCACAGCAGAGCAAGCACAGGTGAGAGGGGTCCAGCTGTCCTCATCGGAGCGACTCTCAGGTCTCAGCCTTTTTCGCGTTGCTTTCGAGATGCTTCCCAGAGTCCTACGGGGTTCTGCAGGCCTGTCTGGCAATGGGAATTGCTGAGGGGCTGAGTCATGCCAGGCATCGGCCCTCAACTGAACAGATCTGTCAACAGAGCTGCTGTCCCCACCAGGACTTTGAACCTGGGAACTTACCGGGACTCTTGTGACCCAAGTTGCACTGTGCTATGTGAAGCGTAATGGAAGTTCCGCCTATGTGGACTTTTCTCCTCCCCCCAGCAGAGACATCGCTATTTTTGTTTGTTTTTTGCTAGTTCCTTTTTTAAAAAAGGGAAAGAGATTCATTTATACAAACCTTTGTATAATTTATTTCTTGTCATTAATCCTACATATAAAAATGAAGGTCTAGCTAAATGCAGGGTTTCCGTGGCGAAATTCTGATAAAGTGAACAAATAAATAAATATTTACAATCTTTGGCAAAACAAATAAGGTTCCATTAGCCTACAGGAGAAACTTGTTTAAAAAAGACATAAATAATTTACAAGAAATATGGTACATTGTAAGCATTCACATCATCATCCCCACGCCATCATGCTGTCTGATAATCACCCAAAACAGAAGCCTACGGACTCTCCACGATTGTCACATTGAATGAAGTCTCCCAACCCTGTGTTGGTCTTGGGAATACAGTTCCACAAAAAATTAAAAAGTGCAGCAAACACAAAGAAAATCCACCTCAATAAAAGCCACAAAAATAACTATCAAAATGAAGTGTGTAAATTCAGACCAAAGTTATGCCTTCTTCCTACTTGACATAGAAATGCAACCACCATTAACATAAAGGGGAGAAAGCTTTGCCCCACATGGTGGGGGCAAGACAAACCTCCTAGGGAACTCCTCAAGAGGAGGGGGAGGAACCAGTAATTCCTGCAAGGATCATATGGCTGAAAGCAAAAAATTAATCAAACTCTTGTCTACCGCTGTGCGAGTGATTACTGGGTGTGTCTCGGTAAGACCAAATGCAGACTTCTCTTCAGCATTCAAATAAAAAAATCCTATATACAGCAGACAGATAACAGTAAAAAATAATTGAATAAAAATTACCAGCAACACTATATATTAAGGTTCCATCGCAAATTCTTCATTGCTATTTATTTGCCCTACCACGCCTTATAGCATGATTTGTCATGACAGCAGAGTATCTCAAAGCCTGGCATTTTGACTGGCAGACACTCTGCTGTACCTGCATCTTTATATTATTATATCCTCACTATATGCTTACTTCCAGAAATTATACTACATACGTGTTACTGGGCATGTTTAAAATAAGTTATTGGTGAGTGGAGAGGCATTTGGCATTTAATAAATATTAACAAAACATTTAGACCTGGAACCTCAATGTTGCCAAATAGGTAAAGGCAACTTTCCCATAGTTCCCAAAAGCTAGAGCCGGAATCTGGAGCCAAAGCACGTTTGTAACTTGTCTATCTGCCTTCTGTTCTTCAGTAGCAAAGCTGGGAAAGAAGCCTGAGCAACACCCCCAGTGGGCAGAGTGCAAAATCAGATGACCACTGGCCACAGCGCTCTCCGCACAGCCTGCGGGAGCAGCCAGCTTACACCAAGGCCTTTGGCGCTGCTGAGCTTTTGCTGCAAAAAGGCTCTCAGGAGCCAACAGTGAGAACCTCGTGAGGTCCTCTGGTGGGGAAATACTTTCTTTGTGTCTACGGAGTATGAGGGCTCCTGCTGTAGGAACAAGAGGAGATGGGGGCGGGGGTATTCATCTAATTTTGTAATTCCCTTCTGTGGTCAATGAGCCAACGTCTTACACAAGTTTATGAGGGCCACAGTCTCATGTGGTGATGATCTGCTAACCTCTTCCTTACTGTGGCATCATCGCTTCAAACATGACCTGACCCTTCTTTGTGATTGACCTAACGGGATTTACAAGTTATTGCAGAACAGCGCTAATCCAAGAACAGTGACATTAAGCACTGAACGTAGTTGAGCAGTGTTTTTCATGCTTAATTTATGATAATGGCTTATGCATAATATTCCCTTCAACTCCATATACACATAAATACAATAAGTAATTACATTTCGTATGTAAACGTCATTCTTTCTCAACACACAAGGCAAAGCAACGCAGTGTCATGCTCAATTTCTCTTCCACATCAAGCCCCGTGGATCATCAAGCTCTTCTCCGGCAGTGGGCTGGACGTTTGTCCTTGGGTTCCATTAACGTTTATCCTCGGAAGGCACTTGGGCTTGGGATTGATGAAGGAGGTGAAGAACCACTCACAATGAAGGTCAAGGAACAGGAAACGCTGCTAGAGTGAGAGAAGCTGCAAGTACCAGGATGGACCAACACGTGGAGAAAATTGCTGGAAATGTAGCACATCCTGTCTAGAAGTCTACCAGAAAAGAAACGAACAGAATCAGGATAACTGGACCTCTGGGTTTGTCTTATTCTGTCTTTCTGATAGCCTCAAAAATCATCATTTTAGTTTTCAACTGACACAAAAGGGATGTGTGGAAAGATGGATGGGTGGAAGGATGTGTGGATGGGTGAGTGGATGGGCTGATGGATGGGTAGATGGATGGGTGGGTGTTGGATGCATAGACGGACAGACAGGTGCTGGATGGATGGATGGATGGAATGATGGACGGGCAAACAGGTGGATACGTGGAAACATGCAATGCCTTCAGAAGTGACCCTATCACAAGGAAGCAAGTGGAGAAGTTATGGTCCTTGTCTTCCCTCCTCCTCTTTGCGCCTTGTGGGCTTTGTCGATGAGTGATCTTTGAGAAATATTGCTGTGCCTTATCTACCTCATTGTAGAAGGCATGGGATTAAACGGGAGGAGAGTCAAGTTCTCTTCCAGGTTCACGTTTTGATTCAAATAAACTCCTAGAGGTGCGCTGAAAACAAGCTCTCTTCTTTCTATCTCTTTCTTTTTCTTTCCTTCCTTTCTCTCTTCCTCCTTTCCTTCCTTTCCTCAATTTTTAGCAAGCACAGCAATCTAAAAGGCCTTTAAAGGCCCAGAAGGTATAGAGAATGCGGAAAGCTACAGGTTCTAGTGCAGCAGAGTGTAGCCTGTGAATAATCAGGAAGCGTTTGTCCTACTGAAGGCATTCTATTTAACACAACAAAGAAATAAACAAAATATAATCTGAGCTGCCCAAATCAAACTTCTGCTTGGAATGGGCAGAAGTCCTAATGGAGAACATGCACTGGGATTTTCTCCCTACCACGTGGCTTCTGGGAGCAGAAGAGCGGACCGCCAGTCACTTCCCATCCTACGGTGCCCCCCTGCCATGTGCTCGCTCACCTCTGCACTCGTACTTGAGGTCGGAGAAGTAGACCATTTCTTGGGAGAAGACGAAAAGACCCAGCCGCCCACCGGAGTAGGTTTGGTCGTAAATCGGTCCTGAGTCGGCCATAACCTGTTTCCCTTCATGCACCAAGACCCTGAAAGGGAGAAGAGGCTGAAAGAGAGCTTGAACTCTGGAAACACAGTCACCGAAGGCTGGTGGCTGACTCTGCATGCCAGCCACTGACAAAGAGGGATCCAATTTTTATCCCCAGTGTGGAACATGAACCCAGGACCTTCCTGCTAGACAAGGTCTCTGACACAGAGGGATCTGGAATCCTGCCCTCTGCTCGGGCTCTGGTCATGGCGTGGGCAGGGGCCTTCTCTCCCTTCAGGGCGCCGGCCCCATCAGGTGCCGTGATCTGAAGAGCCCCTTGCCTCCCATGACGATACTGATGCCACTGGGAGTGTGTGTTGCGATCACCCGGGTTTGCAGAGGTCTGTGCCTTCAAGAGCCACAGCACTGTGTGGAGAGTGAGGGGGAGGTCACCTTTGGGGACAGGGGACAGGGCCCCTGGTGCTAGGTCCCCTGGTGTTCTGGACCGCACCTCACATTAAGATCCGGAACCCCGTCTCTGTTCCACCGTGAGAGTGAGGTGAGCAGGAGGTGATGCACAGACTCCAGCAGCAGGTGGAGCACAGGAGCCTCTCCGCGAGGTGTCTCACCCCGAACCCGCCTGTGCCTCACCCACCCAGCTCCACTCCCTGTCCCCAAAGGCCTGAGCCCCCTGGTGTCTGTAAAGAACCCAGCAGGGCCAGGGTGGCTCCGTGGTATAGCACTTGCCCAGGATATGCAAAACCCCTGGTTCAACCCCAGCACTGGGGAAAAACAGAAAACAAAATGCAAACAAAACCCTATTGCATCTCTATTCTTATTAACTTTGCAAACACACAGAAAGGAAAAAAAGGCGCCAGGCACGGTGGCACACGCCTGTAATCCCAGCAGCTTGGGAGGTGGAGGTGGGAGGATTGCAAGCTCGAGACCAGAGGCAGTCTGTGTAACTTAGTGAGACCCTGTCTCAAAAAGTAAAAAAAAAAAAAAAAAAAAAAAAAAAAAAAAAAAAAAAAAAAAAAAAAAAAAAAAAAAAAAAAAAAAAAAAAAAAATTGGGCTGGGGGCACAGCTCAATGGTCCAGCACTTGCAAAGCATGTGAGCCTGAGGCCCTGAGTTCAACCCCCAGTACCACAAAAACAACAACAAAAAAAAAAAAGGAAAAAAAAAAAAAACCTTAGATTTACATTGCCTGCATTGTGTTTTAACCCAAATCAGTTACAAGTGTTGTTAAGCCAGGAGAACAAAACTGGCATCCTGGTGGCTGTGAATGTGAAAGTTTGATTCAACAACAACAACAACATGTGCTTTAAATCCAGCCATTCACAGGTCGGAATGGGGCGGAGTCAACTCTCCAGTGAAGCCACTTTGCAAAGCTCTCCGTGGCATTGGGCACACAATAGAAAGAAAGACACCCATCCCCCTCCGAGATGTCTCAACAGGACACATTTCCTTTGGTCCTTTTGACAGTTTTCTAAAGTAATAGGTGGGCTGGGATTTAGCTCAGTTGGTAGAGCGCTGCGCTGCAGTCTCTGAGGTCCTGAGTTCAATTCCCAGCACCGCAAAAATGGGAGAAGGGCCGGGCAACCCACTCCCAAGGCAATCCCGAAACAGTCAGCCATTGAAAACCCTATGAGGGTTGCTATGAGTCGGATACCGACTTGACGGCACCTAACAACAACAACAACACAAAGTAATAGGTATGTGAGTAACGCACACTAGAGACGCAAGACAGAAGAGAGAAGGCCGTGAAGCCGGGGAACACAGAGAGCTTGAATGTTCGAATTCACTTTGCACATTTGTCTGTTAACAGCAAACGGACCGTCTCATGGGAAGACAGTCCCAAGTGGGGAAGTCACATGGCGGAAGCGTAGCTGGCAGCGCTCCACCCTTACCTCATGTACCCCGTCTTGGGCCTGTGAACCAGATGCCACCTGTAGGCTGTGTAGTCCTTCCAGCCAATGTTCCTGGGGTCATGCCACAGTGTGCGCACCTGCAGGGAGGCAGACGGTGAGGACGTGGGGCACCTGCATCTCCACCACTGTCTCTCACTGCATGGAAACCAAACTGCCCTTCGCAAAGTAACCCTCACGCTCGCACTGCGACAGCTCTCTGTGATACATCTGCAGTATTCACAGTTTTTACACCAACACTACAGCACAGAGCACATCAAAATCCACTGCACAGGGCACTGGACTTCAGGGCTGAGACCACAGGCCATTGGCCGAGACAGTCACAGTTCCAAGTCCAGGATCCTCTGCTGCTTGGGGCTGTGAACAAAACACTCAAATGTTCTGAAACCAACTCTTCCCTTCTCTAGTGTTGTTGTTAGGGGCCATCAAGTCAGGTCCGACTCATAGTGACCTTCATAGGGTTTTTCAATGGCTGATTGCTTTCAGGGTTATTTCAGGAGTGGACTGCCAGGTCCTTCTCCTGTTTTTGCGGTGCTAGGAATCAAACTTGGGGCTGGGATTTAGCTTAGTTGGTAGAGCGCTGCTCTGCGGTCTCTGAGGTCCCAAGTTTGATCCCCAGCACCACAAAACGGAGAAGGACCTGGCAACCCACTCCCAAGGCAATCCCGAAACAGTCAGCCATTGAAAACCCTATGAGGGTCGCTATGAGTCAGACACGACTCGACAGCACCTAACAACAACAATAACAAGGAATCAAACTCTGGGCCTCAGAGAATGCAGAGCACTCTGCTGACTGAGCTAAACCCCAGCCCATCCCTGTCTCCATAAGAGAGTAGAAACGTGTTTAATTTGCAGGAGGATTGCCAACCATGTCTATAAAAGCAACAGGCAGGGTGTCTTCAATAAAATAGGAGCTCAGTAATTATTAAAAGGATGGTGGTTGTGTTAAATTAACGGAAGCAGGAGTTAGACGGCTTTGAACTGGGCTGGGCTACAGAGCAGTGCCTGTGCAGGGGACGCCACCACAGTCTCTCACCTGCCCCTGCGTGTTCCCTGTGTGCCACAGAGCGTTCCTCAGGTGCTCGCCCGTGCCCGTCGTGGAGTTCACCACCTTCAGGGACACCCCGGAGTAGCCGTACGCCCTGCTGGGCTGGTCTTCCCAGTAGGTCTGGGTCACCTGCTTCCACATCACCACGTAGAAGCGGCTGCTCGACTGGTAGCCGAAGACGAAGCCGGCATAGTCATCGTCGCGATCAGTGTTCACATAAAACGTGCCACTGAAGTCCACGGAGCCAAACTCATCGAACCCTGCAGGCAGAGGAAGCGCATGGTCTCCAGGCTCGGGAGAAGAGCCCTCAGGGGGCACCAGCTGGCTCCAAGGAGATCATTTGAAAGCAGGTCTAACCGCACAGATTGGCTCTCCTCCCCAGCCAACACAGGTCCCTTACTGGGGGTTACTGAAATTTCTGGGGTGTTTTTAGATCTAAATGGTGGAGTTAAAGTAGGGTTTTTAGTGTATCATGTGCCCAACATGCGTCCCTATGTAGCTGCAAGGACATTGGGACCCCTGCTCGTGGACACCCGTCACTTAGAAAGGCTCCTCTCTACCTAGCCACTGAGGACCACAGATTTCTGCTTGCAGACGCCCACAAAGGTGCGTCTCATCTCTATGTAGCCACCAGGAGACTGAGTCCATAAAATGAGGTGGCTTACCGCACACCCCATTTCAGAGAAGAAAGCTAGCGTTTCCTGGATTCCGTAATGATTATCTAGGGAGACAATTTCCCACACCAAGGAAGGGCAGCGCCACCAGAGAGGTCACCCCAGACCTCTGGGGATGCCTTGGGGCATCTTCGGGATCTCAGGCTCACCTACGGCGATGCCGGGGTCGGAGTTCGCCGTCTGGACCAGCTCCTTGCCTTGGTGACGGATGACCCAGTTGGGGTCAATTTGCGTGGTGCCCTTGGGGTCCAGGGGGACCATCTGGAAGTTCCTGAAGTCAGTCTCGCTGATGGCGTTGTTCTCAGGACACACATCATCGATGTCCGGGACGTTGTCGTTGTCGAAGTCATCTTTACAAACGTCACCTCTCCCGCCACCTTTTCAGAAGGAACAAACGAGGTAAGAAACCCTGTGTGGTCCGACGTTTGCCACCCTGAGTGAGCAGAGACATTGGGTGTTCCCTGGAGTCGGAGGCTGAGCACCTCCAACTCCTGTGGACTGCGGCTCTGTGTCTCTAAGACTTGGGCTCAGACGTCACGAGGAACCCCACACGCCGTTCAAATCCTGCCTGGTAAGTGCACAGCATCCCAGGGAAACTTCCTCAGGAGTCAGCGCTCCATCCTCTCTGAGCTCAATGCCGGGTGTAGAATGTGGACGGCAGCCAAACAACGTTAAGCAGGACTCTGGCTTTTTTTTTTACCACCTTTCTGAATCATCAGTGCTGTTCTAGACTACTTGGCGCTTAAAGCATAACTTTTATAGCAAATGTGATTTTTTCCTAGGGAGATTTGGACTTCTTTGTTTGGAGGCCTCTTAGCAAATTCTCCATAAGGTTGTGGCAGGGCCTGGCTGGGCCACACAGCACCCTGGTGTACAGAGGGCAGACGATGTGACCTTGTGACTACCCAGCCCACGGCCACATCGATCCCTGTGTGGAAGCCAGCCCACCAGGCTGCCTCTTGTTTACAAAGGAAGGAAAGGTACCACGTTGATGTCGCGTTCCATCCTTGACTATCCAGCCGCTTCTCCAAACACTCCTGCCACACGTCCCCTTACTGCGCGGCAGGCACATAATCACAAAGGGGTGTTTTTAGAACATGAGAATGCTCTTATGCGTGTCAGCTCCTCCAGGTGCCGGAAGCCAAGGCGCTCACTTCCCATCCCGCTGCAGGGGCCGACCTCGCCGCCCCTGGGGCCCAGATAACTCTCGGCCTTTTCTCTATCAGCCCACCACGCCACGCAGCGAGGATCCCTGCAGCTGCCCTTAGACCTCACGAATCTCTCCACATGCTTCTGAACCAGGCTGGCTCTGCACCCCAGGGCCCGACCCCCCTGAGGATGTGCATCTTCCACAGATGGCTTGGAGCAGGCCCTGGCTCACGGTCCAACAAGCCAGAGAGCACAGCTCAGCTCTTTATTTGCAATGCAGAGATGTGGGAGGGACGGACGCCTGCCCATGGGGAGCTCTGCTTCCCTGGGAGCCTGCACGCTACCCACGGCCATTGGCTCAACTGCTGGGCGCGTGGTCCTTTGCCTTATACCTCTCCTGTCCCCCTTTGTGGGTGCTGTGCCCCTCCCCGTCCCTCAGGGCTCCCAGACCCAGATTCCCAGATCTGAACCTGGTTCCAGGACCGGTGGTGGACTGAGCCCTGTCCACCAGGACAGGCTGTGTCTCTGTGACACTCGGCACTGGCCCGTGAGACGGGGGCCGGCTCAGCCCCGCGCCCAGGGCCTTCCTGCACTTGTGGCCGGCGCCTCCCTGTCTCGCAGACAGATGTGGACAATAACCGGGCTGCATTCTGAGTCCGTCGAAAGTTCTGAAAACCACACGGATGCCGAGGCTTGCTCCCCTGACAGGTGGGCACCGCCTGGCATCCGTCCTCGCCCGAACAACAGACACACACCAGGAGGACACCCCGCATGCCTGGCTCTCAGCTGACCCCCGAGGGAGCCGCTGCCTTTGCTCACTCGCGGCGTTCCCGCCCGCCCGCCCATGGGCACCCACCGTCCGAGTCCTCCTGGCCGGGGTTGAAGACGAGCCTGCAGTTGTCCCTGTCATCCGGGACCCCATCGTTGTCGTCGTCCGAGTCGCAGGCGTCACCCTGGCCATCGTTGTCGTGGTCGGCCTGGTTGGCGTTGGAGATGTAGGGGCAGTTGTCCTGGTTGTTCTGGTGGCCGTCATCGTCGATGTCCTCGTTGTTGTCACATTGGTCTCCCACGAGGTCATTGTCCACATCCGTCTGCGAGACAGGGAGGCACCAGCCATGAGCGCAGGAAGGCACTGGGCACAGGGCTGAGCCGGTCCCATCTCACAGGCTGGTGCGAAGGGCCACAGAGACATGGCCCGCCTGGGCTCAGTGCACCGCAGACCCTGGAACCAGATCCAGATCCAGAACCTGGGTCCAGGAGCCTCCCAATGAGCACCCTGAGCAGGGACACCTCACCCAGGGGGCTTCTGCGTCCCCATTGGAGAAAGCTACTGCCCAGAACAAAGCCGCTTTTACAGCACCTGCTGTGCTGCACTCTGTGGACCGCATTAGGTCACGCTCTCCTGTCTTCCGAGGGCAAATTCGGAAATGAAGCCAATTCCCAGGTTTGCTCCAGGGAGATTCAGAGAACCCTCACCTCCCTGCAGATGGCCAGAGGAAGCCACATACTCGCGTGGCCTATTGCCATGGAGATGTAAGAGCTCGGCTTAGGTTTGGGTTTAGTAAATGTTTCCTGCTGAGGTTACTGAAAACTCCATGGTCAAGCCTTGGCGGAGCCACTGGGAAACCCAATATGCATCCCTAGGTAGCTGCAAGGACATCGGGACCCTGCTCACGGACGCCCATCACTTAGAAAGGCTCCTCTCTGCCCAGCCGCTGAGGACCACAGATTCCTGCTTGCAGACGTCCACAAAGGTGCATCTCATGTCTATGCAGCCTCATAGAGATGAGCTCTGTGCACGGACACACGTCACCTGGTCAGGGTTGTGCATCAGGGGGCAGTTGTCACAGTGGTCACCCACTCCGTCGCCGTCCGTGTCTCTCTGGTCCGTGTTGTAGACGTAGGGACAATTGTCTCGTTCATTGAACACATCTGTTGGTGTCCAGAGAGATAAAGCAGCAATATCCGAGGTTAGAAAAGGGCAATGCTCTCCCCATCCCATGAGATAACACACGGACGACCTTCTCTTAATGATAATTATGAAACTCTGAGAATATGGTAATATGTAAAGATTATTAGGTTGGTGGAAAAGTATGTGACGTGTCCTGTTCAAATTCAGTCTCCCTTAGCTTAAGACAGACCCAGCCTTTGGCGTTCTCTGGGCGACGCTACACAATGAGGAGGTGACACGCGGCCCAGGCGACTCTCTCAGCTTGCCATATTTATGACTCCCCTGATGTCCACGCAGCAAGTGTGCAGTAAGCGTAGGAGTGCACTAACTTTCCAGGTAATGTCACCCTGTCACCCACATACATTTGTAGGAAAACAATTATGGCAGAGCTTGGCAGATTTTTAGATGTGAGACTTGGTTTCAAGAAGTCTTTCAAGAAGATAGAGAACATCTCTATCTATGCTGCAGTGATGAGAGAGTGCCAATTTACAGTATACCAAGCAACAGCACCAGACACAGGCAAATGACAAAAGGGGAGCGGCAAGGTTGGCTAGCCAGAAGAACAGGGCTGGGCCAGGCTGAGACATGGGCTTTGCCTTGGCCAGGCAGAGCCTGATGAAGAGGAGGCCACACAGAAGGGTCAAGGTGGAGACAGAAGGGGCCCCTAAAAAATGAAGGTTTTCAGAACTTGGGAATCTGAGTCACCATGTCTTAGCTGCCATCCCAAATCAGGGCAGACTTGAGACATTCCTGAAGGGCCATAAAGCCCTAAGAAAGAAGCCCAGTCCAGACATGGCCAGGGCACCAGGGCAGAAGCAGAATTCAACTGGAAAAGTTATACTAAGAAAATGCACTTTGCCGGGCATGGTGGCGCATGCCTATAATCCCAGCGGCTTGGGAGGTGGAGGCAGGAGGATCGCAACTTTGAGACCAGAGGCAGTCTACATAACTTAATGAGACCCTGTCTCAAAAAGTAAGAAAATGGGCTGAGGGTGCAGCTCAGTGGTCCAGCACTTGCAGAGCATGCAAGCGTGAGGCCCTAGGTTCAACCCTCAGTACCACAAAAAATAAAAATAAAAAAAAGA
The DNA here is from genome assembly GCA_007922755.1 of Pedetes capensis. Classification (NCBI taxonomy): domain Eukaryota; kingdom Metazoa; phylum Chordata; class Mammalia; order Rodentia; family Pedetidae; genus Pedetes; species Pedetes capensis. The sequence goes on along the minus strand of VMDO01034380.1, from coordinate 5,455 downwards.
AAGAAAGAAAAAAAAAGAAAAGAAAAGAAAAAAGGAAAAGAAAAAAAGAAAATGCACTTTGGGACAGAATAGCAGGTTAGAGTTGTCAGAGGGGCTGGGAAGGAGCGAGGAGGAGAAGGTGGGGTGGCAAGCAGCCGCGGAGCCGAGGGGAATGGGCACTCGCTGAGCGGATGCCGTTTCCTCAGAACGGCTTGGTCTCTGGACACCCTGGGAAATGAGTGACATCGTGTGATGGCCTCAAGGCTCCTCTGTGGAGGCAGTGGGTCACAGGGTGGGATGTCACCCTGTAGTGGCATCAGAGGCCACAGGGTGCACCTACATCACGCTGCCTCCCTGGGCGCCCAGAACCCCAGGAGGAGCTCGTCAGTGAGTAGCAAGAAACGAGAGCATGGGTCCAGACGTGCCGGGAGGGGCCGTGGGAGAGCGAGAGGCTTCCCGGCCTCTCAGAGCAGACTGGTGACACGGAACGAGGACCAGGTTCCAGGAACTTTTGCACAGAGCCGTGCATTGAAGAAGGTGCCATGAACAGTGCAAAGGTGCAGGGCTTCAAGGCTGGGGGCAGAGAAAGATTTTGAATTGTGGTCTTCTAAGATTGGGCCTGGGCTGGGATTTAGCTCAGTTGGTAGAGCACTGCTCTGCAGTCTCTGAGGTCCCGAGTTCAATTCCCAGCACCACAAAAATGGGAGAATGTGGCAATCCACTCACTTCCAAGGCAATCCCGAAACGGTCAGCCATTGAAAACCCTATGAGGGTCGCTATGAGTTGGATACCGACTCCACGGTACCTAACAACAACAACAAGAATGGGCTTGAGGCTCAAGGGGCAGAGTAACAATGGTCTCCTTTGAGAGTAAAGCGATTCAAGGAAGCACTTAGTCATACACTTGTTGTTGGGTGCCATTAAGTCGGTGTCCAACTCATAGTGACCCTACATACAACAAACAAAACACTATTGTACTTCTCTGGTATTCATAGGGTTTTCAATGGCTAGTTGTTTTTTGGGAGTGTGTTGCCAGGTCCTTCTCCCAAGCCTACAGCACCTGGTGTTCCCAGGAGGTCTCCCATCCAGGTACTAACCAGGCCCGACCCTGCTTAGCTTCCGAGATCTGAGAGGATTGGGCACCATAGTGGTACAGCTATAGGCAATCATACGCTGGTATATAGAGAAAATGGAATCCTTCCAAGAAATTCAGAGTAAAACACAAAGCTTATAAATGTAATCATCCATGGTGTCCATGGAGGGCTGGCTCCAGGACCCCCATGGACATCAAAATCCAGGACATTCAAGTCCCTTGTATAAAATGGCATAATATTTGCAAATCATCTACACATATCCTCTTTGGCACTTTAAATCAGGGGTCTCCAACCCCCAGGCTGCACAGCCAGAGGAGGCAGCAGAGAGCAAGCCAAGCTTCATCTGTATTTATGGCCGCTCCCATCGCTCCCATGGCCGCCTGGCCTCCGCCTCCTGTCAGATCAGCAGCAGCACTGGATTGTCTTCCACAAAACCAGGCCCTGGAGACCACTGTTTTACATCATCTCTAGACGAGTGACCATACCTAATTCAGCGTAAGCAACACAGAAACAATCTGCTTATTGTTCAGGGCAACGAGAAGGAAAACATTGCCCATGCTCCGTAGCTGCAACCTCTGTCTCCAGAATCTATCTTCAGTGAGCTGACTCCTCATACGTGGACCCCGAACACAGTGGGCCAACTGTGACCCTGAAGATATGTCACCAAGGCAAGCCCAGAGACTGACCGTCCCCATCGATGTCCACGGAGCAGGCGTCTCCTTCGCCATTGTTGTCTGTGTCAATCTGAGCAGGATTGTGTACATAGGGGCAATTGTCACAGCGGTCTCCGACCTCATCCTTGTCATAGTCAAACTGGCGAGGGTTGAAGAGCAGCTGGCAGTTATCCTAAAAACACGAGGAAAGAACCTCAGGACGGGCACAGAGTGTCTGTTGGGTAGCTGTAAAGAACATCAGCACTTATTCAGGACCCAGTCTCTGTGTAATTATTACGCATCTGTCCTCTGTTAAAATTTTGAGATTTTCTTTTTCTCTCTCTCTCTCTCTCTCTCTCTCTCTTTCTTTCTTTCTTTCTTTTTTTTTTCAGAGTTGTACTTGGATGGAAGACCGCCTGGGAACACCAGAAGCTGTAGGCTTGGGAGAAGGACCTAGCAACCCCCTCCCAAAAATCAATCTGCCATTGAAAACCCTATGAACAGCAGGGAAGCACTGACAATAGTGTTTCACCTGTTGTACAGAGGGTCGCTATGAGTTGGATACCGACTCAAAGGCACCTAACAACAACAACAATAGAGTTGAACTCAGGGCCTCACACATGCGTTTGCAAGTGCTCTACCACTGAGCTGCACCCCCAGCACATTTTTCGCTTTTTATCTTGAGACAGGGTCTCGCTAAGTTACACAGGTGCCTCTGGACTCAACCTGCCACCCTCCTGCCTCTGCCTCCGAAGTCACTGGGAGTACAGGAGTGCACCTCAGTCCAGCTAAAAATTTTGAGGTTTTCTGCGGCAAAGATGCTGTTCCATCTACTTCCTGGCAAAATCAAAGGGGTGAGAATGAGTGAATGAATGGACGGGTGGGTGAGGCGGAAGATGGAGAAAGCTGGAAGGAGAAGAGGCCGACACAAGCATGGGGAACCCGACCTCGCCACCGACGGGCTGCGAAGCCACCTGTGCTGGTGACAACTGGCAAAGGCCAGAGTCTGTTCCTGGTGAAAGCCTAGCCGCAGGCACCAGCAAGAGGGGACGCGCCCTCCTTGGCGCGTAATGGGAGGAAATGATGGGCATGCGCCCTCCAGGGCTCCCGGAGCCAAGCACTGGGATTCTGCACATGCGCACATCAAGGTAAGGGCGATGCGCGCGGCCCCTCCAGTGCACAGCCCTGGCCCGCTGACCTCCGCCCTCCCTGCGCTCCGCCCACCTACCTTCTCGTCGCTCACACCATCGTTGTCATCGTCTTCATCACAGGCGTCTCCGATTCCGTCCTTATCAAAATCCTCCTGCCCAGAGTTGGGCAGCTGAGGGCAGTTGTCCTGTCATCAGGGGAGGAAGAGTATCAATGAGGGATCACGCATCCCGCAGCTCCCCTGCTGCCCGCAGTGAGGGGAGCTAAACCCAGGGTGCAGCGCCACAGAAGGTCAGTGCCGCACATCTGTGCTCAGTCCAGGGCCAGGGCAGCTGGCTGGGGCCTGGCCTTGCTTCAAGCCCTCTCTGAGAATCTGTGTCACTGCTCCAGTGGAGGGAGACAACGGGAGCTGTGTTCCAAGGCCAGGCCCCCAGAGGAAGTGCCAGACAGCTGCAGAGGCCAGAGGAGAATGCGGAGCTGCTGCTCCAAGAGACTCGGCCACCCGTGAACCCTGCAAACCGAGCCCTCCTGGCCAGAGGTTTGCAGGGCAGAAGCCTTCTGTAGTATCTGTGATCTGCTTGGGACCATGGCTGAGAATGCTGGCTGGCTCTTCCACCCCGTCTCTTTATTTGTTTGTTTTTTGCAGAACTGGGGGTTGAACCCAGGGCCTCAAGCTTGCATGCTCTGCAAGTGCTGGACCACTGAGCTGCGCCCCCAGCCCATTTTTTCACTTTCTGAGACAGGGTCTGGCTACGTTATGCAGGCTGCCCCTGGTTTCAAACTTGTGATGCTCCTGCCTCTGCCTCCCCAGCCTCTGGGATGACAGGCGTGCGCCACCGCGCCTGGCTACACCCCAGCTCTTCACAGGAAGTTCTTCCAATCCAATGTGCTGACACTCAGACCCAAGCTGCACAAACCCTGGCCGCTCGCAGGAATGGGGAGCAGAGCAGTTCAAGTACAGCCTTCAATCTTGTTGACCCCGCTCTGCAGAAGCCTCCACAGGAATCCTGTGTGGGTGATCCAGCTGGTCAGAAGCCCAGCACTTGGGGGCCACATGCCACAGCCAGAGTCCCAACATGAAGTGGTGACAGAAAAGGAGAAGGACCCAGAGCCCAGGCCCTGCCCTGTCAAGGTGACCCAGCAACCCTGCTCCAGCAGCCAGGGGCCAGGGTACCATTTCTTAAATCTGACTTCTAGTCCTTTGACCTCACAAATTTTGTACATTTATGAAATTATATACATTTATAAGTCACATATACTTTCTTTTGCAGTACTGGCAGGTTGAACCCAAGGCCTTACGCATGCTAGGGCTATACTCCACCACTGAGCTGTAACCCCAGCCCCTTTGTTAAAATTTTTCATTTTGAGACAGGGTCTCACCAAGTTGCACTGGCTGCCTCTGATCTTGAGGCTCACAATCCTCCTGCCTCAGCCTCCTGAGTTCCTGGGATTATAAGAGCCCAGCTTAAAATATGGGAATTCTGATGTATTGCTTATGAAGTTATTTCATCCCTGTTTGAAATTCTGCAACGTCTTCTAAACATTAGGGCACCTCCATCACTGCACAGACTGGTGAGGAAAGGTGGCCTTGGTAGGAAGGAGGTAGAACATGGGTGGCAATCACTGCCTCATTTATTTGAAAACAATTTTTATTTCAGTCAGTGTTTGCCATCTTGATTAAAGAGGGACTGAAAGAGAAACTCAGATTAAAGCTTTATCACTCAAAATTTATAATAATGAGTATTAAATATGCATATATTACATGCATATACATTAAATATATGTATGGGCTGGGGTTTAGCTCAGTTGGTAGAGTGCTGCTCTGTGTTCTCTGCACTCTCTAAGGCCCTAGGTTTGATCCCCAGCACTGCAAAAACAAGAGAAGGACCTGGCAGTCCACTCCCAAAGCAATCCTGAAATAATCAGCCATCAAAAACCCTATGAGTAGCAGAGAAGCACTGGCATAGTGCCAGGCATGGCACACTGTTGGGGAGTGTTTCCTTCTGTTGTACACAGGGTCGCTATGAGTCGGACCTGACTCAAAAGGCACCTAACGACAACAAATATATGTGTACATATTTGTTTTAAAATGGTGCTTTTTATACATCCGTGGCACTTACATTTGTGAAGTTATTAAAGCATAAATCTGTCCTAACACCCCACATATTGGACTGAAAGGAGAGCCCCAGAGCTGACGCCCACCCCAGCCTCTGGAGCGATGACCATCGCTCACATGGAAGGAGACGGGACTAAGCTAAGGACAGGGGAGGAAGGGGCTGTCCTGGGTTCTGCTAGGCCCTGCTCACCACACCACGCCCATGCTGCTAGAGACTGATGGAGGGGGTGGGGACAGAGCCACGGGGGAGAGAACTGAAAATGGAGGCAGAGGCTGGAGTGACGCGGCTCCAACCCCCGAGGGATGGACCGGAAGTGGGAATGGGCTGCCAGGGAGCCGCCCGCTGGTCCCTGGATTCTGCCCCTGTGGCCTCCAGAGTGGGATGGGACTGGATCCTTTGGTCCCAGCGTATTATAGCGGCCACGGGACGTGACCCGCCCTGGGAGGGTCGGCGGTCCACCCCC
>VMDO01034379.1:0-17032 GCA_007922755.1 Pedetes capensis | reverse complement strand
TTTCCACCTGCCTAATCTCCCCCTGTACTTATCAGACACCTACCCTGCCCAGCAGTTGCTTATCTCTCCAGCTCTGCCTTACTCTGCTCCTAATTCCCCTGCAGCAGAGGGACTGTGTGCTATTTATACTTACAGCCACAGCTTTCAGGATAGTGGCTGGCACAGAATAAACAATCAATAGAAACTTACTGCATTTTGAAAGGGAGGAGAATGGATGATGGGTGGATGGGTGGGTGGGTGGGTGAGTGGATGGAGTGAATGAATGAATAAAAGAACTCAATTAATTATTACTGTCACCCTTTCCTCAGTGTGATGATTTATGAGTTAGGCCAGCATGATAAACCCCAAATGTATTGTACTTTACAGTTTATTTGTTAAACAAATATTTACTGAGTGCCTACTATAAATTAGATTCTATAATAGGTTCTGTTGGTGATGAATAAGACATGCTCTTTGATCTATGAGAAGTTTACTTTCCATCAGAGAAGGTAGCTTTGTACACAGTGGTTTCAGTTTCTCTCCCTCATGTCTTCTGATCCATCCTGTCTTCATTGACATTATCTATATTTACACCATTCTGCCTCCCCTTCCAAATTACTCCCACCCCTTACCCTGTGCCAGTAATTCTGTAAAGGAATAGCTCATACTAGGTTACATTCTAGAAATTAGGTATTAGGAAAAATTTGGGAATTGGTCAAATGTCTTTACTGGCAAGAAGGAGAAAGCAAAACAACTTTAAAGAGTTTTATTATTTTAATTCTTTAAGGGTTATTCTTTATTTTCATTTGTTGTTGTTGTTGTTAGGGGCCTTCAAGTCCTGTCTGACTCCTAGTGACCCTCATAGGGTTTTCAATGGCTGATTGTTCTGGGATTGCCTCAGGAGTGGATTGCCATGTCCTTCTCCCATTTTTGCTGTGCTAGGAATCCAACCCAGGACCTCAGAGACTGCAGAACGGTCCCTTATTTTCATTTAGCTTCTATTATCTCTGACATGTTGTTGTTATTAGTTGCTATTAAATTGGGTCCGACTCATAGTGACCCAATTAACAACACAACAAAACCCTCCCAGATTCTGTGCAAGGCACAAGATCTTTTTTATGTTTAAGCACAGTGTTGCAGACACTGTGTCAATCCATCTGGTGGAGGTTTTCCTTTCTTCTGCTGACCTGCCGCTCTCCCAAACATGATGTCCTTTTCCAGGGATTAGTCCTTCATGACAACATGTCCAAAGTATGTAGGACACAGTCTAGCCATCCTTGCTTCCAAGGAGCTCTCTGGTTGCACTTCTTCTAGGACAGATCTGTTGTCTGTTGGTACTCTTGGCAGTCCATGGTATATTCAATAGCCATCTCCAGCACTGTAATTCAAAAGCATCAACTCTTTTCCTGTCTCCCTTGTTCAATGTCCAGCTTTCACAACCAAGTGATGTGAATGAAAATACCATGGCATGAGTAGGCACACCTTCATCTTCAATGTGACATCTTTACTTTTCCATACTCTAAAGAGATTTTTTGCCACAGCTTTTCCCAGAGCAATGCATCTTTTGATTTCTTGACTGCTGCTTCTACGGGTGTTGATTATAGAACCAAGCAAAGTAAAATCATGGACAACCTCAATCTCTTCTCCATTTATTGTGAAGTTGCATACTGACCCAGTTGTAAGGATTTTTGTTTTGTTGATGTTTAGTCAAAACCTGTACTGAAGGCTGTGATCTTTGATCTTCATGAGTAAATGTTTTAAACCCTTTTCACTTTCAGCAAGCAGAGTTTTGTTATCTGCATAACACAGGTTGTTAATGAGTCTTCCTCAAATCCTGATGCTGTGTTCTTCCTCCTATAGTCCAGCTTCTAGGGTTATCTGCTCAGCATTTAAATGGAGAGATATGGTGAAAGTATACAGCCCTGATGCACACCTTTCTCAACTTTAAACCAGGCAGTATTTCCTTGCTCTATTCGAACAGTTGCCTCCTGGTTTATGTACAGATTTTGTGTTCTAGTCACCAGTAAATATCAGTACATTCTGATTACATGTTCAATCTATTTTAGATTGCAGAAGCTGGTAAAAATCTTTCCTGTCTTCATTTGTGGCCTTAGTGGGTGATGTGTAAATTTCAGCAATAGTCATATTAACTGGCCTTCCTTTTAGGCATATTGGATATTATTCTATCACTGATAGCATTGTACTTGAGGACAGATCTTGAGTTTTTGTGTGTGTGTGTGTGTGTGTGTGTGTGTGTGTGTGTGTGTGTGTGTGTGTGTGTGATACTGGGCGTTGAACCCAGGGCCTTGCGCTTGCATGCTTTGCAAGTGCTGTACCACTGAGCTACACCCCAAGCCCATTTTTTTTACTTTATGAGACAGAGTCTCACTAAGTTATGCAGACTGCCTCTGTTCTTGAACTTGCAATCCTCCTGTCTCTGCCATCCGAGCCACTGGGATTACAGGCATGTGCCACTGCTCCCAGCTGAGATGTATTTTTTGATGATGAATGTAATCCCATTTCTCTTTAATCTGTCATCCTGTCATAGTATGATTATCTGATTCACAATGGCCCATGCCAGGTCATTTTAGCTCACCGATGCCTAGAACGTCTATGTTTGTGTACTCCGTTACCCTTTGACAATTTCTAATTTTCCTAGATTCGTACTACTTCCAATTCCAATTATTAATGCATGTTTACATTTGTTGCTGTGTTGCTGAAAGCTGTGCTACCATTATTACAGATACCAGAAGGGTCACCCATGGTGGACAGATTTCAGCTGAGCCTCCAGACTAAGACAGACTAGGGATGAGGACCTGGCAGCCCGCTCCTGAAAGAATTAACCATTGAAAATCTGTGAAGAGCAGAGAAGCCTTGTCAAATGTAGTGCCAGAAAATGAGCTCCCCAGGTTGGAAAGCACTCAAAGATGACTGGGGAAGAGTTGCCTCCTCAAAGCAGTTGTTGTTGTTGTTAGGTGCCGTCGAGTCGGTATCCGACTCAGCAACCCTCATAGGGTTTTCAATGGCTGACTGTTTCAGGATTGCCTTGGGAGTGGGTTGCCAGGTCCTTCTCCCATTTTTGCGGTGCTGGGAATTGAACTCTGGTCCTCAGAGACTGCAGCGCAGCACTCTACCAACTGAGCTAAATCCCAGCCCTTCCTCAAAGCAGAGTCTACCTTAATGACAAGAATGGAGTAAACCCCCAGGAACCTCCATTGGCTCATGTGACGTGACTCAGAATGAAGACAATCAACTGTAAACGTCCATTTCTGGCGTAGATAGTCTGATGTGGTGCTAGTTTCACGATCAGAACCATTTGAGAGAAATTGCTTGGTCATAACAAAGCAAGTGGACTACTTTGGGACTGGAGTAGCTGGGATTTTCATGTTCTTATTCTTTTTTCTTTTTATTGTGTCAAAATTCACATAACATAAGATTATTGTTGTTGTTAGGTGCCATTGAATCATGTCTGACTCACAGCAACTCTATGCACAACAGAATGAAACCCTCCCCAACACTGTGCCATGCCCAGCACTATGTCAGTGGTTCTCTGCTATCCACAGTGTTTTCAATGGCCGATTGTTTCAGAATTGCTTCAGGAGTGGATTGCCATATCCTTCTCCCATTTTTCTAGTGCTGGGGATTGACCACAGGGCCTCAGAGAGTGCAGAGCTGCACTCTACCGTCTGAGCTAAACCCCAGTACCTAAAGCTAGCCCCCAGTGCCTACTATTTTAAATCCACCAATTCTGTGAAATTTGGTATATTCACAATGTTTTGCAACCATCACCTCTATTTCTAGAAAGTTTCATTACTCCAAAAGGAAACATAGTGTCCACTAAACAGTCCCTCCTACCTTCTGCTACCCAAAGCCTCTGAAGACTACCAATCAGCTTCTGTCTCTTGGATGTCCCTATATTGGCTATTTCATGTAAGTGAGTTGCATAATATACCACTTTTTATTTCTGGCTGCTTTCATTTAGCATGATGTCTTTGAGGTTCATGCACACACATTTTATCTTATATCAGTACCTTGTTCCTTTTTATGGATTCATGATATTCCATCATATGTATAAACCACTATTCACTTATCTGTTCATCCGTTGATAGATGTTTGAGTTGTTCCTGTTGTGTCGTTGTTGTTAGGTGCCGTCAAGTCAGTATCCAACTCATAGCGACCCTCATAGGGTTTTCAATGGCTGACTGCTTCGGGATTGCCTTGGGAGTGGATTGCCAGGTCCTTCTCCCATGAGTTGTTCCTATCTTTTGGATATTGTGAATTATGCTGCTGTGACCATCAATAGATATTTATTTGTTTGAGTCTCTGTTTTCCATTCTTTTGCATGGAATTCCTAGAGGTGGAATTATTGGCTCATATGGTAAATCTGTTTCACTTTTTGAGGAATCACTAAACTGTTTTCTACAGCAGCATTGATACTCATACCAGCAATATGTAAGAGTTCCAGTTTATACACATCCTTACCAACATTATTTTCCTTTAAAAAATATGTTAGCTGTCCTGGAGAATATCAAATAGTCTCTCTCTCCTTTCCCACCATCTTTTGTACACTCTTTTCTCACTTTGTCTCCATTTGGAAAGGGTTCACTATTCTGAATTTTTGCTTCTTTCATGCCAACATTGTCATATGTTGAGCAGATAGTCTTCACACACTTCAGGTAGAGCCCTTGTATTTTGCAAGTGATGGAAAGACTTCTGTGCTTTTTCAAGACATCAGAAGATTGGAATTCCAGCCTCTGCCATGGCTCCTAACAAGGTGATGTAGCTGAAGCTATTTTATCTGCAAGGCCTCAGCTTCTTCATGTGTTTACTGTATAGCCTAACCCTTCCTTACAAGGTTGCTATGGTTCTCAAATAGACTTTAATTATAAATGCTATTGTTTTTATTGGGCAGAAGGATTGGATCTTTTTTGACTATTGTTTCCCCAGCACAGGATCTGGCCATAATAGAGGATCGATGATAAATCAGTGAATGACTATTACCATCATCATTACTTCAATGTTAAAACTCATGGGAATGACATAGAGATGGAGAAGATATTCCATGTTTTCTTTAAATAGAGAAATTATATTCAAGCTGGAAAGTATACAAACCTGGTCTTGCAGGAAGACTCCTGCCTTTTTCCTATTGTATATTTCTGGCTTCACTTGCCAGGTTCACAAGGAACCCATTTTCTACCAGATGCATTTTGCTGACACAGTCCTGATCATAGTATGAGTTGGGAAGACAGAGCTATCAAAGTATCAATGCATGGGCCATCCAGGACCCTGGGTCCATGTGGGCGACAAAGGTGCAGTCCTTTCTATGTATGGGGTACACTTGATGTTCATCTCTCTCTAGGAATAGAGTCTCCAACCCCAACTACCCATATCTTATCCTGCTGTCCCCAGATCATGACACTTTAGACTTGACATTCTGGATTCCTCATCATCTATTTTTTTTATCCTTCAAAGAGAGCTATATTCTTAATATATAAAATATTTTGTCCATCACTTCTACACATTTGGAGCATAGAACAGAGGTTTAAAACATGCTTATGTCTCTTTTGCTGTGAAGAAGCTTTTTAATTTAATGAAGTCTCATTTATCTATTCTTGCTTTTATTTCTTGAGCTGTTGGAATCCTATTCAGAAGATTTTTGCCTATGCCTAGGTCTTCAAGTATTTCCCCTTATGATTCCCTTAAGTAACTTCAAAGTTTCAGGTCCTACATTAAGGTCTTTAATCCAGTTTGAGTTATTTTTTTACAAGGTGATCGATAGGGATCTTGTTTCAGTCCTTCATGTGTGGATATCCAGTTTTCCCAGTACTATTTGTAAAGAGATTTATTCCCCCACTGTATGTTTTTGGTATCTTTACTCCAAATCAGACAGCTATAGCTGCTTGAGCTTAATTCTGGGTCATCTATTTTATTCCATTGATCTATGTCTATTTTTGCATCAGCACCATGTGTTTTGTTGTTTTTGTACTATGGCTCTATAGTATAGTTTGAAGGTAAGTATTGTGATACCTAAAACTTTGCTCATCTTACTCAAGATTTCTTTGACAATTTGGGGTCTTTTGTGTTTCCATCTGAATTTTAGGATTTTTTTTCTATTTCTGTAATTTTGATGGGAATTGCATTGAATTTATATAACGATTTTGGTATGCATAAAGGAGGCAATTTGACTCAGCCATAAAGAATGAAATTATGTCATTGGCAGGAAAGTGAATGGAACTGGAAATCACCACATTAAGTGAAATAGGCCAGGCTCAGAAAGACAAATACAATATTTTCACGCGTATGTGGAAGCTGACGGGGGCTGGAAAAGGAAGACTTGAAACTGAAGGGGGAAATTATAGGGATAAAAAAGAAGAAGGGAAAAGGGAGAGAGAGAGGATGGTTGTAACAAGTAATTGAAGGTGTTACTGTTCTCAACGTACATTTTGTGAAAATATCATCATGAAATCTCATACTTTGTACAGTAAATCTATGCTAATAAAAAGGAACATGCTCATGTCTCAAATTTACCTGGAAAACTCTTCATTGCTTTTTGTACCAATGTATTAACCAAGACTATCTGATTCATAGCACACTCCATTTATAATTTTTTTAAAAAACATAGATAAATGGATAGATAATCAGAGTAACTTAAATAAGTCTTACTATGTTTGATCTTTATAACATCCCTAATGGTAGACAGTATCATTATTCTCATTTTATAGAAAAGACACTGATTTGACGTGTTCAGCATGCCAATGTGAATTAGGGTCCTCATTTTCTTCTGACTCCAAGTACTAGCATTTGTCATGTCTGTGTACATTATGTAGTTGTGAAGATTGTGGGCAAGATTCTCTCTCTCTCTCTCTCTCTCTCTCTCTCTCTCTCTCGTTTACCACAAAAAACCACACACACATGCACACACACACACACACACACCTAAATAAATTTTTGGCCCACACTGCTGATTAAATGTTGAAAGTGTCTTTGCTTAGGACTCTCAACACCACCATTTACTTTTTGGCTGTTTAAATAACAGGAGAATTGTTTGGTTGTTTTTCCCACATGGATTGATGAGAGAAGTGGAATCCTTTCTAGTAGGCATAGCCTATTAGCAGATATAGAAGTGGGTGCTCTTTGCCCCTTCTCCTTCCCTTTTTCAGAAGCCAAGGGATATAGTGAGTCAGGGAACATCAGATCCAACAGACATGGGCTGTAATTGTGTTCTCAGCTTGTTTAAACTGCCCCAGTGTGATTGCCTGTGGAAAGGGCTTGATTTTAGGCTCTTTGTGAAGCTGCCCTCAGTCCCATTTGACATAACAAGGGCCTTCCTCTCTCCTTCTTATGTGCAAAGTGGGGAGGAGTGGAGACTGGGAGAAAGAGGGACCTTGTAAGAGAAAGTACTGGGGAAGGGCTACACAGAATGAGATATGGGAAGTGAGTGGGCAGGTGGGGAAGCAGGGCTGTCAAACTGCTCTCAGGCAGCCTGCAGCCTGGACAGATGAGCGGAGGAATATGTATTTGGAATCTTCCAATCTTCTCCTCCAATCAGCAGCTGTTGTGTGAAGCCTAGTGAGGCAGAATATGGATGAGATCTCCATATGCATGAGCAATGATAATGCCCTCAACAGGGAGGAGAGGTGAGAGTCTGGACATACCAGCCAAGGTGCTGTGGAATCCCCTGGAATAGCTTATACCACCTTTGTCCTGGATGTTTCTTATGGAAGTGGAGTTCAGAGTTGTGATGTCCAGTTCATCAGACATTAGCCATGTGTAGCTACTCAGGGTGTGAGATGTAGCTGAGTTGAAAGGAGCTCTAAATGTAGACCACACCCAATTTCAAGAGATTAATATGATAAAAGAATATAAAACATCTCATTAATAACATTTTGTGTTGATTCCATGTTGAAATGATAATATTCTGGATATGTTAGGTTATGTCAGATGTATTTTAAAAATTAATTTCATCTGTGTTTTATTAATGGGTCTACTAGAAAATTTAAAATTATAAGTATGGCTCACATTATATTTCTATTAGAGTTTGCAAATCTAGCATCCCTTAGGCAGAGGCATAAATGAAACAGGCTGAGGTTTATGCACAATTTTACTGACTGCAACTCCTCTTTCTCCTCACCCCCTTGAGATACCTTATTGGAATGCAAGGGGGGAAAAGTTGTATTAGTATAGGAATTACACGAAACCAATCTAGTGTTTCAGGAAAGTAAATCATCCAACACTGTTGTGGTTTTTGTTTAATGTGAGGATCCTCCCTAGCTGTTGAGATTTAAGTTAATTTTGCCTGGATGACTTCTAATCCCATGGAGCATGGGAGGCCCAGTTCCTGCTAGTATTGAAGGCAGCACAGGTAAGTTATGTTCTTCTGACCCCTTGAACCTTCTCAGCTCTGTTTTCCTCATCCATCCTCCTACCAACCTGCCCACAGAAGAGCTACCATCTTAGATCTCACTGTTGGGTCCCTGTTTGGGCACCAACTATGTTGGGCCCCACGTTCAGGCGCCAACTCTATGTGGGGCATGCACCTCCCGGTCTGGCCTGGAGGTTCGGACGGGCTGCGCCGCCGCGCACACAGATACTAAACACAATTCACTCAGGACCCTCAGGTGAGAGGTGCATACTCCTGCAGCCCTCGGGACCCTGGAGGAGAGGGGAGAAAGGAAAAGCCTCAGGCGCTTTTGCCTTCCAGGGGCAAACACCTGTGTTGGTCGTCTTGGTCATGAGGAGACAGTTGTTGCTTCATTGGTGGTCAGACAGAGGGCAGGTTCTTTTCCTTGTTGATGATTGTGATGGGAGAGATTGTGATGGGGGAGATTGTGATGTTTTTTCCTCATCAAAGGTCCGGGGAAGAGCAGCGGGAGAGGTGCTTCCTCATTGGTGGTCTGGGCAGGAACCGGCAAGAAGGTGCAGAAAGGGTGCCAAAAAGGCCTAAAAAGGCTGTGCCAAAAGGGTCGAGCTGCCGCAGCGCAGCTCTTTATGTAGTTTGCCCATGGAATGGCCTGAGCCAATCAGCTTTCAGTCCAATTGTCCAATCAGGAAGGGTTTTGTATAAACGTGCAACCAAGTTACTTTCATTTTCCCTAGATGTCTAACTTACAAACCAGATATTCAAACGCCATTTTCCCAGTTTGGGAGTTTTAGCCAATTTCCTCCCAATTTTTCCCTACACTCACCACAGAGAATCTGCACACCAAGAACTCATGGCTTTAGAAGACTTTAGTGAAGACTGGATCAGAGGGGCTTCCTGGAGAAAAGCCACCCCAAAACATACAAGGACTTCTGCCATTTGCCTGGTGCCTCAGTCACTATTTGTGAAGTCTGTACCACCTGGGTGTTAAGAAGTGTGAGTAAAGAATGAATGATCTGTTAAGGCCCCTACACACGTAAGGTTGTAGCACAAGACTGGCTGGAGTGAGAAGAGTTGTATTTCTTGGCTATGAAGAAATATCATGTACCCAGAAAATTCCCAGTGATGTATTTGAAACTGTGATGAGATACCAATTTGCAAGGTATCCATTCTGTGCTTGAAGAGCCTGGAAACATATAGGGAGACAGTATCTTAACCAAATGACCACTAGGTATAATCAGTCTATAGAGGGAAACCATTTTTAGAAACATCAGTGTTCAGGACTACTGAGTTAGAAGACTCATAGTCAGCAAGGTCTAGATTCTTAGAAGATAAGAATATGAAGAGGAGAAGGTAGAAGAAGGAGGACATGGAAGACAAAGAAGAAGAGGAGGAGGAAGATGAGGGAAAGGAAGAGAGCTGAGAGAGAGAGAGAGAGAGCAGTTTACAACCTTTTAAGTATTCTAACTCTCTAAAACATTGGACATAAATTGGCATGTTGTAGGTGATTTAATTAATCAGGAGTTTAATACTAGTTGCTGAAATGACCAACTTCAAAATAAATCCCAGTGTTCAACACAATAGAAATTTACTTCCCACTCCTTCACAGTCCTATAAATGGCAACTGGCTCAAATGAGCATCTCTTCATCAGATATTTACTTGGGAATCCAGCAGCCTTACATCATAGCACTCTACTGTCTCAAATCCTTTGCCACCAGCCATGTGGACATGGGAGAAAGTGTTTAGGATGTCTATAGCAAAAGACCATGCATTATCTTCCCTCCTCCTCTCCTCATTCCCTTTCCTCTCCTTCCCTTACACCTCTCTTCCATCCCCTCTCTTCCACATTTTCTTTCTAAGAAACTAGGTATCCTGACAGAGATAACACTATGAGTGGATGGTGAGAGGCGAGAATAGCTATCATGAGGGCTGACAGTAGGCCCAGCCAGACAAAGGTGTTTATTGATTGATTGATTGATTGAGCATAATACTTTGGGGTTGAACCCAGGGCCTTGCATATACTTTGCAAGTGCTCTACCACATGGCTTACAATCTCAGCCCTGTTTTTATATTTTTATCTTGGGACAGGGTCTCACTAAGTTACACAGGCTACCTCTGGCCTCTAACCTGCAAGTGTCCTTCCTCCACCTCCCAATTCACTGGGATTAGAGCCGTGAGGTACTGTGCCTGTCTAAGATATCTTTTCAAATGCTCATATTGGGATAGGAGATCAAGAGACCAACATGCTTTCAGCCACCTCAAAAGATGGCCAATAGGAAGCATAGTGGAAAAATCACAGGTCTCAGTTGGATTTGCAGATCAGGTCACACAGTGTTAGAACAGAAATGAACACTCAATCAGCCAATTCAACTCCTCATTTTATGTGAGAAGACATGGTGTGTCACAGAGAGAGAGAGAGAGAGAGAGAGAGAGAGAGAGAGAGAGAGAGAGAGAGAGAGAGAGAGAGAGAAAGAGAGAGAGAGGCCACAGATGGAGCTGGCCAGGCTGGAATATCCACTATGGGGATCCTCATAGCCTCCCTATCAAGAGTGTCCTTCTTGTATCCTCCTGTGCCTGGCTGGAGAGAGTTATGACCACAGGGTTATGCACATCTGCTGCCTCACTTTCACCTTTCCAGTTGTTAGCACCATGCTCCTCATATACCAACACCCTGGCAACCCAAAGTGTAGCTCAGTGTGTTACATACTCATGAGGATACCTTCAAGAGCCTTGATTGCTACAGTGAAGAATCAGAAGTACTGGATATTCCAACTCCAACTCCAAATAGAACAGCAGGAAATAGTGTGGAAGGAATAGATAGATAGATGATATGAAGGTCACAGGAAACCACTTGCCACCCTCAGTGTCCATATTGGTGCCCTTGGTTTTACTCCTCCCCTTTAGCTTACTGCCCCTTTCTTTGCTTTGCTTGCTTCCTCTAGTGCTGGAAGAAGAATGTTATATTGATTGGCTAAGTACTCTACCCTAGGTACATGCCTATAATCACTACAACATTCCTATGAAGTAGGTACCATTGTCCCCAATTGAATGGTGAAGAAACTGTGGCTCAGAATGCTGAGGGCATTTGCCTAAGGTCACACAGGCAGGAGGCAGCCAAACTGAGACTCAGACTCCAGGCAGGTCTAATCCAGCACCAGTGCTGATTCCACTGCTTAACTCCACCATTCCACTTCCCATTTTTGCTAAAGCTGTCTCTGGCTGCTGATTTTAACAACCACGCTTCCCTCGCCCACAGTCCGAGGGGCCCTGGGCTCCATGCATCAGAGAAAGCAAAGGAACAAAACCAGGAAGGAGGCAGCTTCTATTTTCCTTTTGTCTCATCTCTTGTAAAAATATCTTCTTGCCATTTTTTTGACTTCTTGATTTCTCACTTCCATATTTGGGATTTCTGTCTGTTGTGCATTGCTGTCTCTGAACTGCATAAGCAGGACAGTGGGACTAATTAAAATGCAGTTCATTATATGCTTCCTTTGGGAAGGTTGAAGGGCAGCCATCAAGGCAGCGGGCTCTAGAGAGAGACATTTATAGCCCTGATAGCACCATCTCCACCTTCTAAAGCTCCTGCATCCTGGTTGCTCACCTCCAATTCCATCTGACTTAGTCATCCTTTATCATGTATATTGAACTCTTGTTAGTGTTAACTTTCATCTTTTGCCTGGAAACCTGGGATTTCTCAGTGGTACTTCCTCTGGTATATCCTAACCTACTTCAACTCTCAGGCCCAGCTCCAATGCCACCCCATGCTGGAAGTCTTCCCTGATCTTGTTCAGCAAGACCTGGTCTTTCCCTCTACTTCTCCATTGTTCTCCAATTAGCCACATTCAACTTTATATTACATTGATGATCTATGCTTCTTATCTCCCCCACTGCAGTTTGGAGGAGAAATAGGCATTGGTGGTAACAGTACTGACTCTGGAGGTAGAGACTTGCGTTCATGTGCTAGTTCTGCCATTTACCAGCTCCACAACCTTTGACAAGTTATAGAAACTCTCCAATCTTCAGCTTCTTTATCTCTAACATGGAGATAATAATAACATCACAGGTGTTGTGGATGCTAGATTAAAGTATGGAAAGAGTTTACCCTTGTAACTGGGACATAAGTGACTAGTAAATTGTAGGTATTATTATATTTGTCACTGAATAAATTTGAGTTTGAATCCCAGCTCCACTTCTCACTAATCATTTGACTTTTACATATCCCTTTGAGCTTCAGTTTCTTTACCTTTAGAATAGGGATAGCAATGCTTCTCTGATAGAGATGAGGTTAAAGAATGCCACCTGTAAAATGTATAGTGCAATACCTGACAGAAAATGTCAGATATCTGTTATATATTTTCAGGATGACTTAATAAGTTAATAACTGGGCAAAACAGTGGCCAGCGTTGGGGATATTCACCAGAAGGAATCAGAGATATTTTTGATTTATTCAAAAAGGCTACATGACTACTTATGGAAGATCTTGCAGAAAAATTAAAGTATAATAGTTTTAGGAGTCATTTAATGAGCATCTTCTAAATGCAAATATTTAAAAATGATAACTGATGACCCTATGAAGCAATTATTACCCTCAACAAGCACTGTCTGATTTAGAATTCAAGTGTCTGACCTTTAGGTAACATTGCCACTCATTAGGTGGGGAGCCCAGGTTTTGTTGAGGGTCAGATACTATTAATCTAAGTGACAGAATGGCATCTCAAACTAGATTAAGCTGAAGGGAAACTTTTGGCTCATATAGTTTAGAAGACTATAGGGTCTGTCTGGGAATGGAAAGAAGAACTCTCAAAACTCTTTGTTGTCATGAAATCCTAACTCTACTCACCCAATTTCCCTCCGTAAATACTTGCACATAAAGTGTCAAATCAAATTTCATTTATCTTCATTCTCTTTCTCCTTCTGTTTCCCATGAAACTGCTTCATCTTCAAATCCCACCCCACAATACTTTAAGATAAATACTTTAAGATTCCTTACCACATTTTGCCTTATCTTGCAGTGGTATCTATCTTTGTATTCACATGTAGACCAACTCAGTATCTTGTACATATTGGGTGCCAAAATATTTTAATAGGTTGGTAGATCAAGAAATGATTGACAGGTACATGGATAAATGAGTGGATATAAATTAAAAATAGAAATCAACTGATAGGGAGATAGATGGGTGGATAAATGGGTGGATGGATAGATGAGAAATGTATTAGTAGATGGAATTATAGTTTGGTGAATGGACTGAAGGATGGATAGGTGAATGGGTAGAGAGACAGATAGTTTTATAGATGATAGATTAATGGATGATCAACTGAATTGGTTGACATATAGGTGAATGGATGGATGGGCATAGAGATGAGTGGATAAGTGACTCGACCTAGGCATTTGAAGGCTACTTTCAAGTATATATAAAATTCTGTTTCCTTCCTATATAAATAAATAGGCAGCTGGAACAATTTTCTTTTGATTTTTTTCCATGATAATATTCTTAGAAGACAGGAAGAGAATGTTGCTATCTTATTTAGATACTCTGAAGAAATGCAAGTAAAGGATTTATTTGTTGTGATTTTTACTTCTTGTGTGTAATGCATTTGAGTATCTCACTGTAGAGGAAAAGGAGAACAAGATTCCATATAAATGTGTGACAGTCCATTAATCTTCACTTGCCTCCTTCTTGGATTCTGAGAGTCATTCCACTCACCGTGTCTGGGGAGGGGAAAGAGAGGTTGGAGGTGAGTGGAGCAGGAAGATGGACTGGTTAATCATTTTCACTTCTGGTGCAAAAACAACACTGGAAGAAGCAAGTCTCTCTTAGTCTCTCTAATTTGTTTTTGCTGCACACCTGCTGTGGGACTCAGCTGCTCTCTCTGCTTCGGAATGTGCAGGAACAAACTTGAAAGCTGATGCTAAATTATGCAGAAAAGTCATGTAAGTTCTTGGTACAAGATGTCACACCCACCTTTTTGTCTGATGAAACTGGCATAGAGCGGGTGGCATCGCTACCTTGGTATTAGATGTAGGATGATTCAGAAGCTATGTAATTTGAATGGTGAAGGGTCCTTAGAGGCAAGCAAATTTAGGCTCCTGCTCAAATTCTTTTCCATACTAAGTGAGGGGCATATGTTTCTGAAAAATGTGGTAAACTAGATGCCCCCTCCCTGTGTCTCTCCCTCCTCAGGCCTCCCACTGTAAGCAACTGTCAATTTTGGTTTGAACACTTTTTTTGTATTATTTGGATTCTTTTTTTGATCTGGCAAGAAGGTAAGTGACTCTTATGACAAGGACCTAGAGGTACAAGCATAGCACTAAAGCTGTCTTGTGCCTGAAGGGCATTTTCTAATCTTTGTGGAATATAAGTGTCAGTTTTTGTAGGTTTACAGACTCAGAGACTGGTAATAAAACCCAGAATCTATCCAAGGTAGAGAAGTGTCTAACATAAGATCTCCAAATGAAATCAGACCCTACCAAGCCCACATCTTTAGTGTATGGGAGAATTCCAAATACCCATCCACTGGAGGACTGCAAAGTTTACCTACCTCAGAAACTTTGGCATGAATGAGAAGGAAACATTGCCCACAAGAAGTTATAAACACAAACCAGCCGCCAAGCAGACTTCATTCAGAATTCACTCTATCTGTTGAAAATCTGGCTAAGAACTCAGTTTTAAATGGTCCTAGTCTAACAGACCCTGTTCCAAGCAGAAAACTAGGTAAACCTTTTCTGGAATAACCCATCTTAAATTAATTCCAGAGGCAAAGTTTCAAGAAAAGTGTACATATCTCAGTAAAGTAAAATAATAGCTTTGTAGCTTTTTATGGGCTAGACTTGACTTTCAAAATGGTAGTCTCTCCTTAGAGTCCCAGGTATTGTAGCTTTCTTCGGAAGAAAGAAACAGAGTGGAAGGAAAAGAAGGAGATGGAAGAGCAGAAATGGTATGATTTGTATAAGTATCCCCCAAACATTCATGGATTAAAGACTTAAGTGGCCAGTCTATTGGTGCTATTGGAAGATGAAGGAAACTTTTAAGAGGTAGAGCTTTGTGGGATGATGATAGATCACTGTGTTATACCCTTAAAGGGGATATTGGGACCTTGCCCTCCCCCACCCTTTTGTTTCCTGGATCCCATTAGATCAATAAGCCTCCTTGGCCACACTTTCCTACCATGAAGTACTGTGCCTCCCCAGGTCCAAAGCAACAAGGCCAAGAAGCTATGGACTAAAATCTGTGAGACCATAAACCAAAATAAATCTTTCTTCTTTTTAAGTTGATTATCTTAGGCATTTTGTTACAGTAATGGAAAGCTGATTACTGTAAGGAGGAAGAAGAAAATGTAGAAATACAGAAAGAAACATATTTATATGACTATTACTTTCTTGGTGGACATAAGACTACAAACAATTTTGATTAATACAAATACTACTGAAAAAAGTACATTTATGTCCAAATACTTAACTAGATTTTTCTTTGAGTTTTTTGATTGTTTTGTTTTGTCCTGTTTCTCAGTACTTGGGAGTTGGACCCATGGTCTCTTACATGCTAGGTAAATATTCTACAACTGAGCTGCATCTCCAACCCCATATGTGTGTGTATGTGTGTGTGTGTGTATACATATGTACATATACATATACATATACGTATATGTATATGTATATGTCAAGTCCGACTCATAGCAACCCTCATAGGGTTCTCAATGGCTGACTTTTGGGATTGCCTTGGGAGTGGGTTGCCACGTCCTTCTCCCATTTTGCAGTGCTGGGAATTGAACTCAGGACCTCAGAGACTGCAGAGCAGTGCTCTACCAACTGAGCTAAATCCCAGCCCATATATATATATATATATGTATATATATATATATATATATATATATATATATGTACATACATATGTACATATACATACATATATATATATATACATACATATATATATATATATATATATGCACATTTTTTTGAGACAGAGTCTCTCTAAGTTGTGGAGGCTGCCTCTGACTCCAAACTTGTGATCCTCCTGCCTCAGCCCCTTGAGTCTTGGGGATTACAATTGTGCACCATGGCACCAGGCTGACTAGATTAATTTATTTACTTGGAATAATTTTCTAAAAGCACAATTGCTGAACTGAGTGAACATTTTTAAGTCTCCTAATTCCTATTCAGATAAGAGCCATCTCAACATCAGTGAGGTAAAATATAAGGAACTTATTCTTTGTATGAAAAGATATGGAAGAATTAAGAATATGTCATCAAATTTCAGTTTGATTAATTCACCAAATATCTCTTATTCATTTAAAGGCCTATGATCAAGGAAATCCTAGGTAATAGGTGACAACAGGAAGAAGTCACAATCTTTGCCACCCCACAAATTAACTATAAATAGAGGATATGAATAAATAAACATATATCCAGTGTTTGGGACCAGCACATAGTAGATGCTCAATAAATATTTGTTGAGTTAAATAATCAGGTCATTATAATGTACTGCTGCTGTGATAAGGATGTGAGAGGGTTTTTCAGGTGAGTCAAAGAAGAGACAGGGATTGACAACTGAGCTCAGTTAACCAGCTTCCTGGTGAAAAGTCAGTGCTCTGGAGCACAATATAAAATGTTCAATTCTGTCCCTTCCTGGGAACCTTATGCTGGAAAATGTTTTCATGTTGCAGAACCTTAGGAAGGGGATAGCAGCAGAGGT
>VMDO01034378.1:0-17035 GCA_007922755.1 Pedetes capensis | reverse complement strand
TCTCCCTCCCTCCCTTTCTCCCTCCCTCTCTCTCTCTCTCCCTGCCTCTGAATGCCACCCCATGACCTGACGCTCCATGTGCTCAGAGGGGCTGGCAGCCCCCGTCTGCACAGCACCAAGTCTCACTTACTACTCACCAACCTGCGTACTCACCGACCTTAAAAGTAGATGCTCTGGGCTCAGAGCTGAGCGCTAACAGCGGTGTGGCCTTGCGCAGGTCCCTCGCAGCCTCGGCACCTCTGCTCTATTGGCCTTGACAGGCGCACAGTGTAATCACTGCGTTATTCTGAAGACTGGAGGAGAAGACGCCATGGAGACAGGTGCTGGAGTGGCTGAAAAGCAGCCTGTAAAGGTCAGACCCCCGGGGCGTGCTGTCTAGGGGTCACTGCACAGCACTGTCCACGAAGCATTTTTCACTGTTGCTGTGCTAAGAATATAGGTCGAGTTAAAAAAAAAAAAAAAAGAAAAAAGAAAGAAAGAATATGATGCATCCATAATAATGCCCATTAAAAAGCCAGAGTCATTATTGACTCTGTAGCTTTGACTAGAGATGCTTCTTTAGAATTACATCGTTAGCTTTAGTCCTAATAGAGTACAGGCCAAAAGACTGCATGTTTAAGGTTCCCAAGGGAAAGAAAAGGGCTGGGGATGGAGCTCAGGGGAGGGGCACCTGCCTAGCACGTAGGAGGCACCAGGTTCTCTCGAGCACCCTCCAAAAAAAGGAGAGAGGTAAGAGGAATTATCTGGATATTCTCACAATATGGCATCATTCAATAAGGCCTCTTTTAAACCTGAGTTTTTATTCTAGGGTGCATTCAGCCAGGCCTCTTAGGTCTGAGGGTCAAAGCCCAGAACTTCCCTTTCCTGGCCTGAGACACAGGGAGGGTAGTGGACAGAGTATTGGGGGCAGGCCTCCCCCCCCACTCCCACCCCCACACAGAAGCCTCATGCTGGCCAACAGGGCTTTTCCCAAAGCGGGGCAAGAAAACACGCTCCTGGGGCGGAGTCTGGCTGGGGCGTGGCCTCTGCAAGCCTTTCTCACCTGGCGATGCTCCAGCAGATGCCACTGCCTGGGCTCCGGGTCCATGGAAGCATCAAAGCAGCAATTTCCCAGGTAGAAGAACTCCAGGCTGTCCCGTGAGAAATACAGCCAGCAGCAATCGAGAAAACAGAGCTGTTTTAAGAAATGCCAGGGAGAATTAAAACAACTAAACGGAACAAAATAAAACCAAGTAAAATAAAACAAGACACTCTGGTTCCTTAATGAGAACTGAGTTATGTAATTGAATCCTTACTGATGAGGATGAGTTATTAAAGTTAAGTTAGATTCCATATATTGTTTGCAAGACAGGAAATGATATGATCATTTTAAAAAGATTTCCAACACAAATAGTTACCATTAATTCTTAAAAGTTTGCTACTTTGAATGACCTACTCCCTAGGGCTCCAGATTATAGTGGTTTTACTGTAGTTAGATAGTTATACGGTGAATAGACTGTGGTATAAATAAATATAGCTTAGCCTAAGCGTCGCCACTGAAAATATGTATGTCATAAAATGACAAATAAAACAGGTCAATAACTAAACTGTAATAAATACTTCAAGCATAAAAGTACATAACATTAGAATGAACTAAGACAAACTAGTCCTCTCCAAAATTTATAATAAATATCCAAAATGGACTTTCAAAATGAAAAATAAAATGTTTCAAGATTAAATGGTGAGAAGAGAGACATAAAACTATAATCATGTATCTCCTAATATGAGAAGAGGCTGAAAGAAAATCAACTTGGCTTATGCATCGGTGTGACTATCAACTAATACTCTACACCATTCTAATTTCATTTTCCCTCATAAACCCATAGTAGGTGCTCAATAAATTGCTGTGGAGCAGAAATGTAATTTACAAGTTGCTTGGATGTTAGATAAATAACATATGAAAAATACTAAGAATATTATATTCTTGGGGTCATTTAAAGATATTAAACAAGGCACGTGAAACAGGAGACTCAAATTTTCAAGGAAACGGCCCGGCTGACACATGACTTTGACTGTATCTGGGGGCAAAGGCCACTAGGGATAATGCCTCATTCTGATTGGCTTCCACAGTAAGAGAATGTGGCGTGTCTGAAGATATTCAGAATAGCAGTAGGAGATGACAAAGTCAGAGGCACAGCCTCAGTTCCCCAGTCCTAGCTTCACTGCTATATGATCCTATTCAGTCAGGCTGACAAAGGATGTCCTGGGGTGGCAGGGTGATCTCCCCGGAGCCCCCGGAGGCACAGGAGTGGACAAAGGGCTCTAGCTATCTAGCGAACCTCCTTCCTCTCCTTCCGTGGTGCTGCAGCAACTCTGTTGCTTTGGATTTTCATTGGCATGGTGCTATAGTTTGAATCTGAAATGTCCCCCAAAGGCCCACATATTAAAGGCTTGATCCCCAGAGCAGAGGTTATTGAGAGGTGGTGGAACCTTTCAGAGGTGGGGCCTGGTGGGAGGTCTTAGGACCTGAGGTATGTGCCCTTGAAGGGGTTAATGGGACCCCAGCCCTTCTTTCTTCTCATCTCATGTCCTGGCCATGAGGCAAGGGCTTTGCTCCTCCATGTGCTCCCCGCCATGATGTGCTGCCTCGCCACAGGCCCAAAGGATCGTGGACTGAAACCTCTGAAACCATGAGCTAAAATAAACCTTTCCTCTTAGTTGATTAGGGGCTGTGATTTAGTTCAGTTGGTAGAGTGCTGCTCTGCAGTCTCTGAGGTCCCAAGTTCGATTCCCAGCACTGCAAAATGGAAGAAGGATGTGGTAATCCACTCCCAAGGCAATCCCGAAACAGTCAGCCATTGAAAACCCTATGAGGGTCGGACACGACTTGATGGCACCCAACAACAACAACAACAACTTAGTTGATTATCTCAGGTATTTGGTACAGGAAAAAGGATAACACACAGAGCTCTGCCATTCGGATATTTTACAGAGTGTATTACCAAGGAGCTAGCTTGCTTGTCTTTAATATCTACTTGGTTAATTTATGCATTGCTAGACTGTCTACCACTCTGTGAAGTCAAAGATATTAGGAACCTTTGCATTTGTTCCCACAGCCTGTGAATTGTGATGATATAACCATGCCATGGACATGTTGTTGTTAGGTGCCACTG
This sequence comes from Pedetes capensis, assembly GCA_007922755.1. Lineage (NCBI taxonomy): Eukaryota > Metazoa > Chordata > Mammalia > Rodentia > Pedetidae > Pedetes > Pedetes capensis. The sequence continues at coordinate 13,883 of VMDO01034378.1, read as the reverse complement.
AGTTGTGTCCAACTCATAGCAACCCTCATAGAGATTTCAATGGCTGTTTCGGGATTGCCTCGGGAGTGGATTGCCAGGTCCTTCTCACATTTTTGCGGTGCTAAGAATCAACTCGGGACTTCAGAGACTGCAGAGTGGCGCTCTACCAACTGAGCTAAATCCCAGCTCTTTCCATCCTCTAAGTCCCAGCCTCACCCTAGTTTCTGGCTAGGTAAACTCTATTTTCCAGGTTCAGCTTCACGTGGCCCACCACCACGCAGGCAGGGTACTTCTGAGGTTACCATAGTGCAATACTGCGAGCTTTCAGTCCCCGGCTGGTTTCATACTAAGAACCTCCCATCGCCATCTCATAAAAGCCTGGGGTGAAGATTTTCCAGTTGCCTGGTACATCATTTGCCTCTCTCGCTCTCCCAGTGAGAGACATCAAGGCCTCTGCACCTTGGGGGCAGGCCAGTCATTGCTCCTTCGGGGGGAAGAAAAGATCTGAGCGTTTAGGAACCATCAGTGTAAAGCTCAGGAGGCAGGGCAGAAGGGGGACCTCTCCTTTAGAATCTAGACTTCAGCCTGTTTTTATAAATGTTACGGGAATGCTTTTGTAAAAGTGTCACTGGACCACAACCACGCTCCTCTGCCTATGGCTGCGCTCGCCTTACAATGACAAAGTGGTTGCAGGAGAGACGACTGCCCCAGAAAGCCCAAAACATTCACTTTCTGGATCTTTCTATTAAAAGGTTAGCCAAGCCTGCTCTGCAGGGCCTCCCCTTGAGAAGAATGGGGACCCCAGCAGAGCTGCCTCCATCCTGGAAAACTCCTCCCCCACTCCAGCCTCTGACAGCCTCTTCCTTGTCTCCCCCCATCCCACCTTGGCCCTCGGATGTTGAGATGCTAGCTCAAGTGCTGTGTGGTAATGACTCTTGTCTAAAGGCCAGCACCCCAGCCTTCTTTCCCGTTGTAAAGGGCCCAGTGAGAACACAGAGCCATGAAATGATCAGTTGCTGCTGCTGTTGTTAGGTGCCGTTGAGTCCGACTCATAACGACCCTAAGTACAGCAGATCAAAACACTTGCCGATTCTGTGCCAGGCAAACGATCTTATTTATGTTTAAGTCAGAGGCATGGCTTAATTGGTAAGCTCTCTTTCTCGCTCAGCACTCACCCAGTACTGACTGAGCGCCTGCGCTCATGTAGTGTGTTGGACCTCAAGCGCAGGGAAATCTCAGAAAGATGTCGGAGGGGGAGGCAGCTCAGGGGCAGAGTGCCTGCTTAGCACACGCAAGGCCGTGGGTTCAATCCCCAGCACCAACCAAACATATTTACAAATAAATAAGTAAACAAAAATAACAAGAGGGAAGACATTAAGGGAGGGGTGGGACTGCGGCAGAAAAGGGTGAGGGGAAGGGAGGGCCCTGAAGACAGATGAGGCAGCGGAAGTGCAGGCCTGGAGTTGGCGGCGCACACCGTGTCCGCCTGAGGATACCTGAGGGAAGGTGCAAAGTGAAGCTGGACGAGTCTGCCGGTCGGGTGGTGAGCGACCTTGAGATCGGCACTGAGAAGCTGCGCGGTGCCCGGCAAGGGCTGTCGCTGAAGGACTGAAGCAAGGGCAACACCGATCTCATTTCCGGAAGACCCTCTAACAGCAGGGGCGAGGTATTGGGGAGTTGGGGGTCTCTGTGCTCTCCCTACCATCTGCACTCCAAACCCCTAGTTATCTTCCCTTTGCTCTCCGGGTAGTTCTACCTTCTCTGGACTCGTAAGGCACATTTGAGACAACTGCAAGGCTAGGGCAGTCCCATCCCAGATACTCATTTTCTTGACTGCATCCTGGTCCTGTGTGTCTTCCTATCTGCAGCAAAGGAACAAGTGTTGGTTGTCGATGCTTTGTTTTGTTTCTAATTTCTAATCTGCTATTGTGTTAGCTTCTGTGACTATATCAAAATACTTGAGATAATTGGCTTATAAGGAGAAAAGGTTTATTTGGGGTTGTAGTTTTAGGAAGGTCCAGTTTTTTTTTGTTGTTTTTTTGGCAGAACTGGGAGTTGAACCCAGGGCCTTGCACTTGCATGCTTTGCAAGTTCTGGACCACTGATCTGCACCCCCAGCCCCCCCCCCCTTTTTTTTAACTTTTTGAGACAGGGTCTTGCCAAGTCATGCAGACTCCCTCTGCTCTTGAACTTGTGATCCTCCTGCCTCCAACCTCCCCAGCCACTGGGATTATAGGTGTGCACCACCAGGCCCGGCTCTTCCATTCTGTTTTTATGAATAAGATCTGGGGGCTTTATCGGAGCTCTACTGACCTGAAAGGAGTAAAACACCCTCCTTCCGGCCCCTCCATGGGGGACTGAGGAGACCCCCAGGTCCAGGCCTGCCCCAGCCGTCCCGCCCCAGCCGTCTCAGCCCCACGGGTGGCTGAGAAGCACCACGGTGCAAAGACACAGGCTCACTGAAAGCCTGGCCCTAATCATGGAACTACAGAGGGCGTCCCCTCTCACTATGCCTTACCACAGCACTAAACATCTGTTTACAGCAATTCCTTTAACCCAGTTCCTCAGGCCCAGCTATCAGGGAAGAAATTACAAAGCATACGATGAGACAAAAAGCACAGTTAGAAAAGACAGAACTAACATCAGAGTCAGACTTGATGTAGAAAGGATGCTGGAGTTATCAGACTGAAAATTCAAAACATAAAACTACTAATGGTTTGAAAGGTTTTGTCAGCTCTGAAACTCTTCTGTGGGAAATTTCATCCTGAATGCAATGGCATTTGAAGGTGGATCCTACTGGGAAGACATCATGAATGGATCAGGGCTGTCACATAGGACCTGTGAGGAGGGTTCTCTGTTCTCCACTCTTCCACTATGTGAAGACAGAGTTCTGACATGTGAGGAGACAGCGGGAAGGCATTCACCAGATACCATATGCCATCACCTTGATCCTGAACCTCCCAGCCTTCAGAACTAGGGAAATAAAGCAAGGAGGAAAGGAGAACAGATGAGAAATGTAAGCAGAGAGATGAAAATTCTAAGAAAGACGTAAAAAATGTTAGGGATCAAAATCACCAAACAGAAATGAAGGATGACTTCGATGGGCTTAATAGGAAGACAGAGGTGGAACATATCTCAGTAGAAACTGCTAAAATTGAAGTCAAGAGAAAAATGACAGGGAAAAAAAAGGAACAGAATATCCAAGAATGGCAGGGTACCTACAGAAGGTGTGATGTGTGTAAGAAGAACAGCAGGAGGAGAAGAAATAGAGAAAGGAATAAAACAGTGAAGTCATGATGTCTGAGAATTTCTCCAAATTGATGACAGATACCAAACCACATATCCAAGAAGCTCAGAGAATACCAAGCAGGGAAAGTGCTAAACAAACACAAAACACATTCCAAGGCATATCATATTCAAACTAGAGAAAGTCAAAGATAAAAAAATATTCAAAGAAACCAGGGGACAAAACACCTTTCCTAAAGAGAAAAGATAAGAACTATATCTAACTTCTCAGAAACTATATAAATGAGAAAAGAGTGGAATAAAATACTTAAAGTGTAAAAACCTGTTAACCATAATTCTATCTCCTGAAAATTATCCTTCAAAAGTGAAGGAGAAGATAAAGGAGAATATAGGAGAATATAGAATAAAGGAGAAAATAAAGATTTTTCTCAGTCAAAAAAAAATGAGCTAATATGTTGCCAATAGACTTGCCCTACAAGTAATGTTAAGAGAAATTCTTTAGAGAAAAGGAAAATTATGTATGTCAAAACATTGGATCTACATTTTAAGAAGAAAGACTATTAAGGAAGGAATAAGTGAAGGCAAAATGAAAAGTTTTATTTGTCTTATTCTTAATTGATCTAACAGATAAAACTTTATTCAAAATAATACAAGCAACAATGATTTTTTTGTGCAATGCAGGGGATCAAACCCAGTGTCTTGCACATGCTAGGCAAGCTTTCTACCACTGAGCTGCACCCCCCAGCCAAAACCAGTATTTCATTATGTACACACAACACAAACACACTTTTGTAGCCTTATGTACATGTGAAATGAATGGCAACAGTGACACAAGCGACAAGGGGGAGGAATTAGGATTATTTTGTTATTTTAAATTACACTATTGGTGAAGCAGTATATTATCTGAAAGAAGACCTGGAATGTGACCACTAAAAAAAAGTTTAGAAAGTAGTATAATTGATATTTTAAGAAACAAAATAGAATAACACAAAATACTCAGTTGAAACTATAAAAGGCAGAGAAAAAGTAAAAGAAAAATAAGACCAAAGAACAAGGGTAACAAATAGAAAATGGCAACAAATATAGTACATATTAATCCACACATATGAGTAATCACTCTAAATGTTAATGTTCTAAATGTGTCAATTAAAGGAGATTGTGAAGTTGGACTTAAAAAAACATATATTATCTATAAGAAGTCTATTTGAAATATAAATACTTATGCAGATTAAAAGTAAATTGGATGGAGGAAAATAACCATGCTAACATGAATCAAAAAATGTGAAAGTGGCTAAATTAATTTCAGACTGGGTACATTTCAGGGCAGGGAAAGTTACCAGGGATAAATGGGGGCATTACATAAAGATAAAGGGGTCCATTCTCCAAGAAGACGTTGTTGTTAGGGGCCCTCGAGTTGGTATCCGACTCATAGCGACCCTCTGTACAACAGTGGAAACACTATTGTCAGTGCTTCTCTGCTGTTCATAGGGTTTTCAATGGCAGATTGATTTTTGGGAGGGGGTTGCCAGGTCCTTCTCCCACCAAGAAGACATAATGGTCTTTAATGTGTAAATGCCCAATAACAGACTGTCAAAAAATACATGATGCAGAAACTGATATCACTTCAAGGAGAAACAGAAGAAGTGGCCATTATAACTGGAGGCATCAAAACCTCTCTATCAGAAATAGATCCAGGAGGCAATAAATCAGTAAGGATATAATTGAATTTGACAATCCACAGGGTATGACTGACATGTGCAGACTACTTCACCCTGTAGCAGAGTGCATTCTTCTCAAGCTCATGTGGAACGTTCATCAGCATAGAACACATTCACATTCATAAAACACACCTTAGATTTTAAAAGAGTACAAATCATAAAATAACTGCTCTCAGAACACCACAGAATTAAGCTAGAAATCATTAACAGACAGACAGCTGGAAAATCCCAAAATACTTGGAGATTAAACAGTATACTTCTATATAACACATAGGTCAAAGAAGAAACATTAAGAAGTACTTAAAAACTTCTTCAACAACATACAAATGAAAATACAATTCATAAAAATGTGTTGGATGCATAGAAAGGAGTGCTTCCAGGTAAACTCATATCATTAAGTGATTATATTAGAAGAGAAGAAAGACCTAATATCAAGAATCCAAAATTCTACCTTAGAGAAGTAAAAGAAGAAGAGCAGGTTAAATCGTATCAAGGAAGAAAAACATGAATAAAAATAAAAAATATAGCAGCATAACAAGCTATAAGGCTAATATACAAAATCTATTCCTGTCCTACGTATCAGCAATGATTAGCAGAATTTGAAATTAAAACTGTTACCTTAGCACCCCCAAAATGAAGCATTAATGTGTACAAGGTCATATGAGAAAAACTGCAAAGATGTGATGAAAGTCAAAGAACTAAGTAAGTGGAGAGGTGTCCCATGCTCATGGACAGGAAGACTCAACGTTGTCCAGATGTCAGTTCTACTCAACTTGATCTGGAGAATCAATGAAATCCAAGCAAGCTATTCTCCGAATATCAACAAATTGATTCCCAAGATTATGTGGAGATGCAAGAGAATCAGAATAGCCAAAACAATATTAAAGGAGAAGAAAAAGTTGGAGGACCAACATTACATACTTCAAGACTTATTATGAAGGAATAGTAACAGAAACCCTGTGGTGTTGATGAAAGAGTAAACAAGTAGATCAGTTGTATAGAAAAGTGTCCATAAGTAGACCCACATAAAGAGTCAGCCTTTTACAAAGAAATAAAGGCAACACATAGAGAAAAGGTAGTATTTTTGATAAATGATACTAGAACAACTGGACATCCAGATAAGTGCAAAAAAACTGAACCTGTACAGAGAACTCACAATCTTCAGAAAAACCGACTCAAAATAGATCATAAACCTGAATGTAAAATGACAAACCGTAAAACCACTAGAAGATAAGAAGAAAAAATCTAGATGACCTTCAACTTGGTGATGACTTTTAACATACACCATCAAAGGCATCATCTATGAAAGAAAAGGAAGAAAGAATGGATAAACTGGACTTCATTCAAATCTAAAAAATTCTGCTATGTGAAAGACACTGTCAGAATGAAAAGACAAGTTATATCTTGAAAAGACACGTGCTGCTGTTGTTGTTAGGTGCTGCTGAATTGGGTCCAACTCATAGTGACCCTATGCACAAAAGAACGAAACACTCCCTGACACTGTGCCCATGCCTGGCACTATGTCAGTGCTTCTCTGCTATTCACAGGGTTTTCAATGGCTGATTATCTCAGGAGTGGGCAATAGGTACTTCTCCCATTTTGGCAGTGCTGCAGATTGAGCCCAGGGCTTCAGAGAGTGCAGAGCAGCACACTAACACCTGAGCTACTAACACCAGCCCCAAAAGACATATATGATATGATGTGATATGATATGATATAGAAATGCCACTCAAAATATATGAACTCCTGAAATTCAACAATAAGAAAATGAATAATCTGGTTTAAAAAATAGACCACAGACTTTAACAGACAACGTGCCACAGAAGATACGTTGTTGCTGTGGTTAGGTGACATTGAGTCAGATCTGACTCATAGCAATCCTATGTACAAAAGAAAGAAACACTCCCCAACACTGCGCCATGCTTGGCACCATGCCAGTGCTTCTCTGCTCTTCAATGGCAGATTGTTTTGGGCATGAATTGCCAGGTCCTTCTCTCTAGCCTGCAGCACTTGGTATTCCCAGGTGGTTTCCCATCCAAGGACTAGCCAGGCTGACCCTGCTTAGCTTCTGAGATCAGGCAGGATTGGATGCCAGGGTGTTGTGGCTACAGACCAAAGAAGATATGCAGATGGAAAACTCATCCTATATGATCATATATCTTCAACAAGGTGCCAATACACCATGGGCAAATGGTATAAACACACCATAGAGTATTATCCAGCCTTAAAAAAGATGGAAATTTTGACATATGCTATCGCTTGGATGAACCCTGAGGACATTATGCTAAGTAAAATAAGCCCCTCACAGAAGGATGAGTACTGCATGATTTCACATAGGAGAGGGATCTAAAATAGTCAAACTCGTAGAATCAGAGAGTAGAACTGTGGTTGCCAGGTGCTACAGGATGAGATAATGATTAGGGAATCATTGGGCAGAAAGTCTCAATTATGCGAATGAATAAATTCAACATTGTCTCTGAAGCTAACAATACTGTATTGTTCTTATCACAAGAAACTTTAAGAAGAAACACAGAGGGAAACAGGCGTAAAAAAGATGCTCCGTAATATATTATCATTGAGAGATGCAAATTAAAATGAAACGCCGTTGAATACTGGCTATTAAAATAGCCAAAGCCAGAATACTGACAGTACGGAATACTGACAAGGATGCAAAGTAACGGGCATTGGCATTCGGTGCTGGTGAGAATACAAAATGGTGCAGCCGCCTTGGAAGACAGTTTGGCAGCTGTTAACAAAACTAAATACATTGCTATCATTTGTTCCAGCAACCCCACTCTTTGGTATCTACCCACAGGAGTTAAAACACAAAGTTCTGCACACACACGTTTATATTAACTTTATTCACAGATGCCAAAATGTGGACGCAACCAGGAGGTCCTACAGTAGGTGAATGGATAAAAAACTGTGGCAGGTCAGATTACGGAATATTATTCAGTTCTAAAAGAATAAGTTAGGAAGGCCTGAAAAGACAAGCAGGAAAAATGAAAGACATCAGTCTTACAGGCACACATTTCGTTGTTCCCGCTATATGATGCTCTCCAAAAAGGCAAAACTATGTGGACAATGAAAAGATTAGTGGTTGCCAGGGGTTATGGCGAGGGAAGGATGAAGAGCCAAAGAACAGCCTTTGGAGGACAGTGGATGACTGTTTGACGTTGGGAGGATTTTTAAAGCGGCCGTAGTTCCTTTGGCGTGGGTCCATGTCATACATCCATGAGCGTTGTACGCTCACAGAGTGAAGCCTGACGTAAACCACGGCCTCTGGGTGATGCCGACGTCAGTGCAGGCTCGTCCTCTGGGGCAAGGCACCACTCTGGTGGGGGATGCTGGTAGGGTGCATGTGGGGGTGTGGGAGCCACAGGAGACATTTCTGTATCTGCTGCTCAATTTTGCTGTGAACCTAAAACTTCTCTGAAAAAAAAGGAGGTTAATATTTCTAACGAAGCATGTGGTCTGCACAGTTCACAGACCACACGTCGAGTTGTGCCGTGGGCTGTGGCCTTTCTTGGCACAGAGACCTCAATCCCTCAGCCCCGTGTCCCCAGCCATTGCTCAGGTATCCCTGACAGCGGGAATCGACTAGGGTGGGCTGCAGCGTGGCTCAGAAGCCAGCTGGACCCAACCTGACTGTGAGGAGCAGTGAGCCGACGGGTAGGAGAGAGGTCACAAAGCGTGATGAGATGGGAGGGGGCAGAGAAAAGGCAGACAGAGGGCATGGAGACAGAGCAGGCTCAGGCAGCGGGGATGGCTGGGGTGGGGTGCGGCCGGCCAGGGAGCAGACATCCTGCAGGGGACAGGAAGGGAGGCGCTGGCAGATGCTACAGAGGCAGAGCCAAAGAGGAGCAAGAGAACAGCAGCCTCAGACCCCAGGGGCACCGTGACCTGCACGGAGAGGCTAGGTGAGAACTGCAATCCTTGAGTGCGCCACTAGATCCTTGGGCAACTAGAGAACCCAATGGCCTGGGGTGGATGAAAAGTGGGTGCAGAGAAAACTGAGGAACTCGGGTCTGCAAACGTCTCCTCTAAACTCAGCGAGACCCCGCAGTGGAATGTGGGAGAGCCTGGCTCTACCTGGGCTATTTTAGCGCCGAAGCCACAGAGGAAAATAAATGAATGAAGGGGGAGGGTTCTTAGATATAGAAGAGAGGCTAAGAAAGCAGGAGAAACTGGAAAAGAGAAAAGAGTGAGGAGCTAGACAGAGAAGGGGCATGGATACCCGCTAAGGATGCACGGAGGTCAGATCAGCCCGCAAGAGGGAACAGAAATAGCGTATGATGATTTGCTCAAAAATGATTCATTTGGGTTTGTAATTGAAAATCTGCATTAGTTCAGCTTCTTAGTGGATTTCAAGGTTTTCAAAATGAAAATGTGAATGAGATTCTAGTTCCAACTTCCTCACTCTAAAACCTTCATGTCCAATCTCAATCTCTCTCTCTCTCTCTCTGTCTTCATCCTTTTCAGATAACTCCTTATCTCCTAGCCACTCAGGAATATTCAGGAGCCACTATCCAGTCCCACTCCTCGCTCAGTGACAATGCCACCAGGCCCATCTGGGAAGGCAGCAGGTCAGGCCAGCTCTGAATCCTTTCCTTTCACTCCTTTCCTTTTTGTCCCCCACCTTTTTTTTTTTTTTTTTCTTGCGGTACTGGGGGTTGAACCCAGGGCCTAGCGCCTGCATGCTCTGCAAGTGCTGGACCATTGAGCTCCACCCCCATCCCATTTTTTTACTTTTTTAGACAAGGTCTCGCTAAGTTACGCAGACTGCCTCTGGTCTCGAACTTGTGATCCTCCAGCCTCCACCTCCCAAGCCGCTGGGATTACAGGTGTGCGCCACCTCGCCAGGCTCGTCCCCCCACCTTTGAGCATGGCAGTGCTCTCTGGAGGTGTAATGCTCATCACCACAGGATTTAAGAGTCAAAAATTTTGCTCACAGTGTTTACTCATTATATTAGGCAGATGTTGTTGTTGTTGTTGTTAGGTGCCGTCGAGTCGTGTCCGACTCATAGCGACCCTCATAGGGTTTTCAATGGCAGATTGTTTCCGGATTGCCTTGGGAGTGGGTTGCCACATCCTTCTCCCATTTTGCGAGGCTGGGAATCGAACTCGGGACCTCAGAGACTGCAGAGCGGCGCTCTACCAACTGGGCTAAATCCCAGCCCATTAGGGAGATAGAGACAGGAATGTCATACAAAGCTACCTTCAGGATATATAATCCATCAATTAGACTATAATCTCCAGGAGGGAAGGGCCATGGCGACTGTGCTAGGCACTCTATGGCCAACACTGTCCCGGCACACAGCACCTAGTACGTGCTGGGTGAGTATTTATCGAATGACTGTTTGAGGTAATAAGATCCTTACAGCACTCCATCAAAACCTGAAGGCAAGCACTCAGGAGGCTGAGGCAGGAGGGTTGTGAGTTCAAGGTCAACCCACACGATGAGACCCTGTCCCAAAAAAACCAAAACCAAGCAAACAAAAACCACCCAAAACTCTCAGCACAACTGAAATTCCTCTGCTTAATTCACTGAAATGTTTAGCAGACCACAGAGCCGGGAATACTCTTTCTCCATCCCCCCCTCTCCTTCCACAGACTTCTCAATTCCATCTTTTTCAAAACAAACACTGCCCGATCAGATTGAGCAATCTCTCTTGCGATTTGCTTTACACAGGAACATCACAGCTTTACTACACATGCAAATTAATAAAAATAATGAAAGAATGCTTACTTCTTGAGAAATCTGCCATTGACCCAGGCAAAAGAAATGCACCACCACGAAAGAGCAGGTCTTGGGTGGCAAAGTCCTGGGCCAGCTGCTGGGCCCACCCCTGGCACGCACCCTTTCTGCCGTGGCCCTTCTGACTTCCCTTTCAGACACCCCCTGTGGCCTCAGGGCCTCAGTATGGAGCCCGCAGGGTCCCCTGAGGACCTGCTTTTCCTCTGGCACAGAATGGAACCAGTCACTGAGGCCTTTTCTTTCCAGCATCTGGGTTTCTCCCATCAACTCCTCCACATCTCTTTCCCTGGCCACAATGATAGCTCAAGCAACCGTTATCTGTCACCCAGACAACTGCTTGCAGCAGTAACTGGTGGGCCCAGGGCTGAGGCTCAGGGGTGAAGCACTGGCTTAGGATTAACGAGGCCCTGGGTCCCCTCCCCAGCACTGCAAAACACAGACAAGAACAAAACAAAACCAAAACAACCTTGACTGCTTTCTTACCAGGCAGCCTCCCTCCTGTCAGGGCCAAAGGGATGCTTCTGAAATGCAGACCTGCTCAGGTGGCCACTTAACACCCTAAGGGGCCCCGTGGGAAAGATGAAGCCCAGGCTCCCGGGCCCTCCTGCTCTCCCACGGGGACACTCCAAGGCTCCCCAGTGGGCCCCATGTGCTCTGCTTTGTCGTTGGTCTCTGCTTCCTTGCACGGAGCCCTCTTCCCCTCACGGTTCAACCCGATGGGCCCTCTCCTCCTCCGGGAAGCCTTCTTTGACCAGGCCCCTCCATCAAGCTGGGCTGAGGACTGTGCCCCTGTGTGCCCAGAGCACTTGGCCTGGCTCTGTCGCCATGCTGAGAGGAAATGCTCTCTTGGCAGCTCTGTCTCTAGGGCCGACACTCAGCTGGCAGCTCCCCAAGGGCAAAGCCTGACTGCCTCACCGTTTCTTGCCTCCTGGCCTGAGCAGCGCCCACTTTGTGAAATCAGGGAAGACGCGGTATTTATAGCTGATGTCCTGGATCGTCAGGAGGTTAAAGCAGAGTGGGTACTCACGAGTCACGGGAGTAACGGGAACTTCTCCCGGCTGAAATTCAGCTCTGAGGTGAACACAGTGCTGCTTGCTACCTGTATCCACACTCACAGCCACAAGCCAAACGGTTTAGAGACATGAACACGTGGCAAGCAGGCATTCACTTCCAACATGTATCGAATAAAGCATCGCTAAGAATAGAGTTTGGGAGAAGGACCCAGCAACCCACTCCCCAAAATCAATCCGCCATTGAAAACCCTATGAACAGCAGAGAAGCACTGACAATAGTGTTTCTCCTGTTGTATGTAGGGTCGCTATGAGTCGGATACCGGCTCCACGGCACCTAACAACAACAACAACAAGAAGAATAGAGTATGGGAGAAGGACCCGGTAACCCACTCCCAAGGCAATCCTGAAACAATCTGCCATTGAAAACCCTATGAAGGTTGCTATGAGTCGGACAGCAGCACCTAACAACAACAACAACAACAACAACAACAACAATAGAGTTGGGGAAAGCCAGGGGCGGTAGCACACACCTGTAATCCCAGTGGCTCGGGAGGCTGAGGCAGGAGGATCTCAAGTTCCAGACCAGAGGCAGTCTGTGTAACTTAGTGAGACCCTGTCTCAAAAAAGCAAACAAACAAACAAACGGGCTGGGGGCGCAGCTCAGTGGTCCAGCACATGCAAAGCAGACAAACGAGAGACCCTGGGTTCAATCCCCAGTACCACAAAAAAAAAAAAAAAAAAAAAAAAAAAAAAAAAAAAAAAAAAAAAAAAAAAAAAAAAAAAAAAAAAAAAAAAAAAAAAAAAAAAAAAAAAAAAAAAACACAAAGAGTCCAGGTACAAACATCTGTAAGTTGACTTTCCAGAAGTTGGGATAAGGACCTTCAGTTGGCAGCACTTTCTGTGGAGTCAAAAGGTGAGTCTAAATCCTCAGTTACTTGCTAGAAGTCATGGTAACTCCCTGGGTCTCGGTTTCCTCATCTGAGAACAAATCTCCTATTTCATATGCCCACACTAGAAATGGTCTGCTATTTTTATGCACTGAGTTTGAAAGAAGTTTGAGTAAGAAGGCTCCTAGAAAAATAAAATAGGGTTCTAGTACTCTAAATATACCTCAGTATATTTATATGTAAAGTTTAAAGATGGCAAGTGGTTTAAAATAATTTAGCAATAAGTTGTTCTAAAAACATTTTGTGGAGAAAATATACATAAACAATTATAGACAAAATTATAAAGTGCCTGGTATTTTAAAAGAATACACAGAGAATACAGCAATCATTGCAGAGTCAGGAAGTCTAGTGGTAACCAACCTATGATTTACAGTATTTGTAAATTTTTTTTAAAAAACTGTCTAAAATTGCACTGTTTTCTTTTCCTTTCATTTTTTAAACGGCTACATAAACAGCGTGACAAGACGATTCCACAGTGCTTTGTCATTATGTATACTGAGAATTTTTAAGCCTCTGGCTTAATGCAGCCCTTTCATAAAACGCAATTTTATAAAACAATTCATTTTGACCTCTGTGGCAACGCCATTTAGTTGGAGATATGGGACTCAATAAAGTATTATTACATACAAAATCATGAGCATCTTAATTCTAGTGTCTTTTATAACCACTATGACTAAATCCATGGGTTATATAAATTTAAGAAACTCTGCTAGAAACTTATGTCTATGATTTTCCAAATTCTTGCTAAAGGGGCCTCTCAATATTGTTGTTGTTGTTGTTAGGTGCCGTCGAGTCATGTCCGACTCACCCTCCTAGGGTTTTCAATGGCTAATTGTTTTGGGATTGCCTCGGGAGTGGATTGCCATGTCCTTCTCCCATTACTCAATATTAGAACTCCTAAATTGGATGCACATTCAGCTCTTATTATCTTGTACACTTTTTAAAATAATGTGCAGAAATAGCAGTATTTTCTTTGCTTGCCTAAAGTGATTTCTTAGTAAAGCCATCAACTTTGTATATAATCTTATAAATGTAGTTTATATATACGTGATCTTAGTTTTAATTCTGAAGCTCTTCCAAAAATTCTTTTGTTAGTTAAAGCCTGAAAAAAGACTTAAAAAAATACAGCCGTATAGATTAGGCATTTAAGGCAGTAGAAAAGTATGAAATATCTTATTCCTTCTTATGTAAAAGGAGGAAAACAGACTGAGTCTCATAACCT
>VMDO01034377.1:0-17034 GCA_007922755.1 Pedetes capensis | reverse complement strand
AATTGGTCTGGGGTGTGGCTGAGCGGTAGAGTGGTTGCAAAGCATGCATGAGGTCCTGGGTTCAGTCCCCTGGTACCGGAGAGAAGGAGAGGGGGAGGACAGGGAAGGGAAGGGAAGAAACTTGTCATCTTTGTACTCTGGAAGTTGTTGTTGTTGCTAGGTGCCATCAAGTCATGTCTGACTCACAGCAGCCCTTTTCAATGGCTGATGGCTTCAGGATTGCCTCGGGAGTGGGTTGTCACATCCTTCTCCCCTACCCTGCAGGTTCGATATGGCAAAATGAGATTTAAAAGATGTGAGTTTTACTCTCTTCTTCCCACTCACATGCCGAAAAACTCACAGTAGTAAACGCTTGCTGGAAATAAATACTTCCCAGGGACCAGAATTCTATCACAAATATCCTACCAATGGCAAATAACTACGGACACAAATATACACAAGCATGGCTATAAAACACAAAGGTTAGACAGCCTGACGCAGGCGCACCACATTGTGTCCACGTCGGCCACAGGACACAGCCGGTGTGATGTGAGCAAGAGGCTCAACTTAGAACCCAGGGCTGCTCACCTCCACTCTCACTCGTCAGAAAAGTCAGTAAGGAGGCTCTGTGTGCGCGCCTCCCAACGCCTCCATGTTGTTGTTGATAGGTGCCCTCGAATTGGTATATGACTCATAGCGACCCTATGTACAACAGGGGAGACACTAATGTCAGGGCTTCTCTGCTATTCATAGGGTTTTCAATGGCGGATTGATTTTTGGGAGTTGGTTGCCGGGTCCGTCTCCCAAGCCTACAGCACCTGGTGTTCCCAGGTGGTCTCCTATCCAAGGACTAACCAGGCCTGACCCTGCTTAACTTCCAAGATCTGACGGGATCGGATGCCCCAGGGCTACGGCTGCAGGCGAAAGATCCATATGTTACCTAAATTCAAAACATTAACCACAGTGGCCTTTTGATAATATTCCTAATATTGTTAAGTTCATAGGGTACATGAATGTTTTAATTTTTATTTAATTATAGTGCCATTAAATAAAGGCATAAGCAGTGTATTAAGGTAGAGGAAGGCTGCCGTGACAAAGGCTGACAGCTTAAAGAACAAAGGCGTTTTTCTGTCATGAAGCTGTTCAAGGCAAATGACTCAGGCTGGTGACTTTATCCACAGTATCACCCCAGGCTCCAGCTTCCCCGCATCTCCATGGGCAGGGCGCCTACCAACAGCAACATGGATCTTTTAAAGGAGAAATACTTTGCATTTGTTGCACAGCTGCCTCTGGGTCAGGAAATGCTGCGCAGGTGCAAACTGTGGCTAAGAACAACCTATCCCGGGGCATGCTGTCAGCTTTCGCTGTACACGGAGACTCTGTGACGCTCACCATTCCCTAAACTGACCCCCAAGAGCACACGTGTTGATTTACACGATATGCACAAAGATGCCCAAAGAGTAAGGCCCCATGCACAGCAAGCATCTCAGAAAGCACCACTGGATGCTGCTGTCCAACGGTGGGACTGAACGGGAGAAGCAGTGGAAAACTTCTCCGCTCCAAACCATCACATGTGAAATACGCTCCACGTGATCCACGTGTGTCCAGCCCATACCTATGGCCAGACAGACATCCATCTAATCGAAACACTGTAAGAGACTGGAATGAAGACCCCCAAGTCCAACTGATTGCCGGCTTGCCTTCCCAAAGCCCACCTTGGAATCCTAGTCATGGATAAGGACTCGCGCTCTACAAGTCACCCCAAAAACCTGACAGAGTCAAGTTAGATTGGAAGGTCTCTGGCAGCAGGGCAGGTCAATTCAACCTACAGTGGCACCGCTGACTGACTGTGTTGTGGGACTGTGCCCATTTTACAGATGGGACATGCAGCAGAGCATCTGAAGAAGAAGCAACAGAGCTGGAATTCACGCCTGGTCCCTGTCCCTCTGTTCCCTCTCTGGGTAACACAGCCACCAGCAAGGTGAGCATTTTTGGAGAGGTTACACGTAATGCCATTTAGTTAAAGCTTTCGATTTCTTTTTATTCTTAATTTCACTTTACAGAGTTTAAGGGAGTTTTCACATCCTAGAAAGAGGGAGTCATTAAGCAGAAGGGAGAAGGAGGAAATCCTACCAGTACTAAGTATGTATCTGAAACTCTACCCACTGTCAAAAGAAATCTACATAGTCATTGCTTCTCAGTTTCCTGTTTGTTTCCTTTTTGGCTTCCGTCCTTAAAAGACACAAACATTATTACTCAAAATGGAAAGCCTGTTTTACTGATGCCCAGGTATGAAGTAGCTGACATTTTCCAGAAGTGAGACAACAGGAAAATAGGAAAAAAGACGCTGGGGTTTAGCTCAATTGGTAAAGTGCAGCTCCACACTTTCTGAGGACCCGGGTTCCATCCCTAGCACCGCAAAATGGGAGAAG
Source organism: Pedetes capensis (assembly GCA_007922755.1). Taxonomy (NCBI): domain Eukaryota; kingdom Metazoa; phylum Chordata; class Mammalia; order Rodentia; family Pedetidae; genus Pedetes; species Pedetes capensis. The sequence continues at coordinate 14,623 of VMDO01034377.1, read as the reverse complement.
GCTGTGGCAACCCACTCCTGAAGCAATCCCCAGACAATCAGCCAGTGAAAACCCTATGCCTCTGAAAACCTTGTGAGGGTCGCTGGGAGTCAGAGACGACTCAACAGCACCTGACAACAACAGGAAAAAAGATAGGAGAAAAAGATCGATCATGAGCAATGGCGAAAAGCAAAGTGTATTACCAAGTGTGCCATGGCAGGACCCCCGAAGAGGTAGCTTTTCGATCAGTTATTTCCTCTATTAGCTAGTCGTGCAGCCTGAGGCAACGCAACCTCTTAAGTTGTGTCTGTTAACATACCACTCACAACACAACTTCACGAGTACATTGGAAAAACAGGGGAGCATAACCCAAATATGCATTTGAGTTTTACTACCTATTAGTCAAAGGGGTCCATAAAGCCTGTAAGTTGATAAAAGTGTAAACAAAAGTGATATAATGGTTGCATAATAGAAAAAGCCAATGCTGTGTTACTCTGTACCCCACCATCACTTACCAATACAGGGAGAAGAAAAAAAAAGATTTGGGTCATGATTTTTCTCGATTAGTAAGTTCTCCCTCCCAGTATGGAGGAAAAGGTTTGGCTGATTTCTTTGTGAACAAATAAATTTCTAACTCACCACTATATGGCTGGCAGGTGCTTTCTTGATGGCCTCCACCACACACGGGCTATGCTGTCTCTAGATATCCAAACTCGGCTAACAATGCCACCAATATTTGGTTCTTCCAAGTCCTACAGCCGCTGCCCACTCACACTGGGTGCCGCTGCCCAGCTAAGTGAGGCCCCGGATATTTCTGACTTGTTACCATGTATGGTGCCTTATTCCACAGTGTAACTGCTTCTCAAGATTAAATATGCCATGTGACAATAGATTAAAAGGTGTGAGAAACTAATGCATTTCTCAAATATCAAAAGGAATCCCAGAAGGGCATGGTTTCTTGTTTATTTGCTATGGGACTGATTCAAAATAGCTCCCCAGACTCCCAGGACAAACCACTGTCATGGGTTAGCATGCTGGCTTTATTTACAGAGAGTCACAACTGCTAGTCTTATCAGAACTTGAGGACAAACAAAGGGAAAAATAAAAGTGGGGCCTGGAAGTGACCCCTAAGCTCCCATGAGGCTGGGGCAGGGCCAGGTAAGGTGAGTTTAAAAGCATGTGTTACTGAGCCAGGCACGGTGGTGCATACCTGTAATCCCAGCGGTTCAGGAGGCGGAGGCAGGAGGATCACAAGTTCAAGACCAGAGGCAGTCTGCGTAATTTAGCGAGACCCTGTCTCGAAAAGTAAAAAAAATGGACTGGGGTGCAGCTCAGTGGTCCAGCCCTTGCAGAGCATGCAGGCACAAGGCCCTGGGTTCAACCCCCAGTACCACACACACACACACACACACACACAGACACACACACACAAAAGCATGTGTCACTCAAACAGCAATAAGTTAGTTGATAAAATAAATGGCTATTACCACACATGCAAAGAAATCGGGCATCACACACAAAGGAACAGCCCAATGCCTCAGGGACCCCCAAGATACCAGAAGGCATCATCACCTTGGAATCCACTCTGGCCACGAAATGAAGCAAGGCAGAGCCCGCAGACAGCACACAGGCTGTTTCAACCGGGTAAGTCCAGACAAAGGGACTGTGGTGAGCGAGAAATTCTTGACCTGTCCTGTGGTTGGGGCAAAATCAGGCTACAACCAAATACTGACCATCTGCAGCCAGCTCACTGTGTCCGGAGAACTTGGGGGGTTGCTTGGGGCACCAGGCTCTGAAGTTCTCACCTGGCAAAGGCTGGAGCACTGTGGGAACATCGGGAAACTTATTAAAGAGAAGGGGCTGCCACGCGAGGACTCCTGGTAACTCAACTACCACAGCAGGGGCGTGGTGTGTAACTGCCTGCCTGGGCTCCGCCATATTTTGCTACAAACTGTAAAGACCGGGCTTTCGCTTGTCATACTGCTGTGATTTGTCTTGCACCCACCCTGAGTAAGCGCAGCCTGCCCACAGGCTCCCCAGAGCCCCATGGAAGGTCCGGTCTGAAATGCAGATGACTCCTGGTTCCTAGCATCACACGGGTTCATGACCCCGATGACTCAGCATCTTTCTTAAGCCAGAAAGATCCTCAGAGCTACTTAGAGCACCCTCGCCCAGGGACGGGGGATCTCCTTCCAAAAGTCCCTGTCCAAGGGCAGTCCACCAGCCCTGGCAGGGAGCCCAGGTCGGGAGCCTGCGGATGCCTGACCAACAGACCTAAACCCAAGGAAGTTCTAAGTTCTGCCTCCCAAAAACCTTCATCCACCTATTCCAACTCATCTTCCGAGACAGTTCTCATGAGAGCTGCCTTCTAGGGCCTAAAATCACCCATCATTCTCTGCTAGACAGACCCCCTCCACACACACAGTAGGAAGCTCAGGGTAACTTCAAAAGGTGGTCCCAGCAGAAAAAATGCACATAAAAATGTATAAACTGGAAACCTCATTTCTTCTAGGGGAGCCTGCCATTTTCTCACTGGCGAGTGATTCAAAATCATTACCTAAGTGGACCAATGGAAACAGGCTCTTTTTCTACTTTAAAGACCTCCCTGTCTCTGTCCTTTTAGAACTGGTATTTCTTAACTTAAAATCAAGAGGATCCCATTTGACCATGTGAACTTCACTGTATAGATCTTCATCTACTCTTACAGCCTATAGGTTTTTCTGAATCTTGCTTCTGTGACTTTAATGTCAGTATCTTAGAAATCATCAAAATTAACGGTCTCCCAGTCAAGTCTTATGGTAAATGCAGCAAAACTGTATGGCTAAAGAGAGGGATGGATTAAAATGATGGCAAAATTAAACATGCATTCAAATGATGATATAAAAAAATCATAGTCCTCACAATTTTAAGGGGCCATTTGCTTTCACAAGCATCCAGCTGCTAGATTAACCACAAATAAAAAGTTCCCAGAACCCACAAGGCCAGGGCTCCTGGAAAGAGCACATGCTCAGTCTGCCCCCAGAGTCAAGGCTGGGTTGGGCTCTGCACAACAGAACCTTGTTGTTGTTAGGTGCTGTCAAGTCGTGTCCGACTCACAGCGCCCCTCATAGGGTTTTCAATGGCTGATTGTTTCGTGATTGCCTTGGGCATGGACTGCCACATCCTTCTTCCACTCAACAGAACCTTCTTGTTGTTAGGTACTATAGAGTCAGTATCTGACTCATATCAACCCTACGTACAACAGGGGAAACACTGTGGTCAGTGCTTCTCTGCTGTTCATAGGGTTTTCAATGGCAGATTGTTTTTTTGGGAGTGTGTTGCCAGATCTGTCTCCCAAGCCTACAGCACCTGATGTTCCCAGCCGGTCTCCCATCCAGGGACTAACCAGGCCTGACCCTGCTTAGCTTCCAAGATCTGATAAGATTGGATGCCACAGGGCTATGGCTGCAGGCATCAACAGAACCTAGCCAGGGGTAAATACAACAAAGATCCACTGCTCTCAAGGGACACAGTGTTTAAGATCTTCAAAATAATTCATTCCTGTTTGTTAGTTTCTTCACGTGTTCTACCAGGCTGTGGAACAAGCACTCCCTCTGCTCAGGTACAACAAAAGAACCCTAAGGAATTACAGAATGCCCTATTACTAAAGTCCACAGAAATCAGGGTTTGACACACTCAACATTAAAAATTCTTTCCAGACCAGGCAAGGTTCCCTCCCCCACCCCCAATCTATAATTCCAGCAACTCAGGAGGATCACAGGTTTGAGGCCAGAGGCATCCTGCATAACTTAGCAGGACCCTGTCTCTCAAAATAAAAAATAAAAAATGGTCTGGGAGTGCAGCTCTGTGGTAAAGTGCTTGCAAAGTGCATGCATGGCTCTGAGTTCAATCCCAAAACACAAAACACACACACAAAACACACACACACACAAAAAACAGTTCTTCCTAGTTCTTCTTGCCTTCCAGTTCTTCTTGCCATCGAGTCGGTATCCAACTCATAGCAACCCTCATAGGGTTTTCAATGGCTCACTGTTTTGGGATTGCCTTGGGAGTGGATTGCCAGGTCCTTCTCCCATTTTTGCGGTGCTGGGAATTGAACTCAAGGCCTCAGAGACTGCAGCGCAGCGCTCTACCAACTGAGCTAAATCCCAGCCCAAAGTCACTCCGTTAGTTATGGTAATAAAGCAGGATGAGGAGACCCACCCTACTGTCTGATCAATGCACCACCTACCCACTCACCCACAAGAAAAAGAGGGCACGGCCCAAATAGAAACCTAGACCCAGGCCAGCACATGGCATGGGCTGCCCTGCTGGGTATAGGAGCTTTTGTTGCAGAATCCTCCTCCCTTGATCACGGTTAGGGCTGGAGGTGGGGAAGAGGACAGAAAGAGAAAGGCAGTTATGAGGCAGTAGCTGGGAAGACGGGGCGGTGGAGGGCGATGTGAAAGACGGTCAACGTCTGCCCCAAGATGCTCCGGCCAAGTCCAAATTTCTAGCTGGTTATCAGACCTTAACTCCTTGAGGACATTAACTTACTAAATGCTGAAATCACCAGTGTCTAGAATCCCTCCTGGCACAGATCCTTCGCAGGGAGGCTGACCCTTGGTTCTCACACTTCCTGATGTTTTAGTGCCTTCGTGCACCCCTGTGTGTATTGCTGCCCTTACATATCTTCCTCTAAGCTACAAATGGCAGTTGATGTTATACATATGAGCCATTTGTGTCTGCAGCCATAGCACCCTGGTACCCGATTCTGCCTGATCTTGGAAGGTAAGCAGGGTTGGCCTGATGAATCCTTAGATGGGAGACCTCCGGGGAATACTGGGTGCTGCAGGCTATGGAGAAGGACCTGGCAGCCCACCCCCAAAACAATTAGCCATTGAAAACCCTATGAATAGCAGAGAAGCACTGACAATAGTGCCGGGCATGGCACAGTGTCAGGTAATGTTTCCTTCTGTTATATATCAGGTTGCTATGAGTCAGACTTGACTCAACAGCACCTAACAACAATAGAGACATCTAGACCCAAGTGCTGTGATTTAGTATTTATAGTCAGCCTCAAACTTTTTAATCTTTTTGTGTTTTGTTCATTTATGACACCGTTTTCAACCACTCCAGATGAAACAGTGCAGCCTGATAATAAAAACGCAGCCTCTATAGGCTGGGGCAGCCCGAATCACACGCTTACAGTCAAACACTCTGTATCAAGTATTTCATGAAAACATGGCTTTGCTCAAGGAACTGCTGGCAGTGCCTCAAGATAAGTGACGCCACGCAGCGACGTACTCGCTGTGGTCGGTGCTATATCAGGAGCTCCTAGGCAAAACAGAAGGATTTATAAATAGGTCCATATATACACATGTGCCCATCACCCCAATAGCTCCCTCCCACACCTCATGCCAACTTCCATACTGAGCTGAGTGGGTACAAAGGACATTTTCAGCTGGATGAGCTCAGTTTCCCAAACTGCCCTAACACAGATCACAGACTGAAGGGGGTTACACAGCAGGAAACACTTCTTGGTCAGCTTGAGGCCACAAGTCCAATATCCAGGTGTGGGCAGAGCCGGGCCCCGCTTCAGGTTCCAGGGGTGGATGGTCCCTGGCTCCTCCCACTTGCGGCTCCTCCCTCAGATCCCAGCTTCTGTCTTCATTCAGCCTCTTCCTCTGTCTCCAACTTCACTCTCGTTTTTTACAGGAACACCAGCCTTGGGATTGAGATGAACTCATTTGGAGATTCTTATATCTGTAACGTCCTTGTTGCCCAATAACCCCGGTCACAGCAGCAGGGGATAGGACGGACGGAGGTTTGGGGAGGATGTGATTTAACACACAGATGCTCATGCTGACAGCTAATGGGATTCAGGGTTTGTAAGACTAATCTTAGAGCTCTGGGGAGATAGGAGCCATCGAGAACGGGTGCTGAAAGACAGCGTGGGTTATTTTGGGAATTCGAACCTATGACTCAGTTTTAACTGATTAAACCTCCCTTCGGCAAATAGCTTCTCGGTGGACGGGAAGAGAGTGTGAAACTCAGAGAGGGTTGGTGCAGATCTAGAAACATTTCTTTTTCTCAAGTTCCCACCATTCTGTGTTCTGTCTTGAAGAATGTAAACCCACCACTTAAAAATCATAGGCTAGTAACATACGGGTTTCTTATTATTTGTTTTTTTCCTGAATGTATATTACACACATCATTATAATACCAATCATCTTGCAGCAATAGAAGAACAAAAAATGTCAGTATTCTGGCATCAATGCAGCTTAGCTACTTCTTCACACCTCGTACAAGGAGCTCACGTCCTCATTAAATGCCAACAAGTTACCTGAAGAACTTACCCGGGTTTAAGGTGGAGTCTAACTTTCCTCTGTTGGGCAAAAGAGAGGAGAAACCCCACTGCCCGGGGAGCCTGACAACCAACTCCACCTATCCCAGAGGCACAGCAGTAGGAAGCCAGGAACTGCAGGGCACAGTGACCACGCTGACCTGCACCTGCAGAACCTCCTGCCTTGGAAAGAGAAACACCACATGTTCTCACACGTATGTGGGAGCTGAATCAAAATTATAAGAAGGAGAACATCCTATACAAAGGTCGGATCATAATAAAAGAAAAAAAAGCTAAAAATGGTATTATTATAGATGGTCTAGAAAATGCATGTAATAGTTCTAACAAGGTAAAAAGAAAGTTCACTGCAGGAAAAGTTTCTATCTTAAACAGAACTGGAACCCAAGGATATATAGAAAAATATTACCATAAAAAGATAAGCAAATAGAAGAGAAGTCTTTGAAGGGGGGGGTGAGACAGGGGGAGGAAGTGCACAAGAGGGTAAGGGGGAACCTATATGAATAATGTACAACAAAATGCATATATGGAAATGTCACAATGAAAAGCATGTCAGAATGAATCACATTAAGGTGTACATTTAAAATTTCCAATTAAAAAAAAAATCTCCTGCTTTGGGAGAGTGTGGGTCTATAGTCTGGCAGGTGCACTCTCCCCACTAAAAGTACCCTTTTAACTGTTTCTAAAGCACCCATTTTTAACAAATACGAATTATCCCCCTGCTGTAGATTTCAGGCCCTTTACATTCACACAGATTCTCTCTCCTGAGCAGCTCCCTAAAGCCCCCAGAGCTGAACAGAAATAACAGGCACTAAGCATGTCGTGGGCTGGGATTTAGCTCAGTTGGTAGAGCACTGCTCTGCAGTCTCTGAGGTCCTGAGTTCGATTCCCAGCACCGCAAAAATGGGAAAAGGACGTGGCAACCCACTCCCAAGGCAATCCCGAAAGAATCTGCCATTGAAAACCCTATGAGGGGAGGGTCCCTATGAGTCGGACACGACTCTACGCACCTGACAACAACAACAACAAGCATGGCATGATGCTCCGCTCACATAGCCTCGAGGTACGCCTAAGACACGTTAACCAGCTTTGTCTTCTCACACGAGAGTGAGGAAGGGAGGCCAAGTTGCAGGAGGATCCTGAGACCAGAGGCTCCGGCGAGTGAACACAGACAGCAGCATCCTCAGGATTGTCTCAGACACTGGGTTGAGGACACCCAGCAAAGTCCTGAGCCCCTGAGGAATGGCACAGACCACTGCCTCCCTGTGTGTTCAACAGAACAGACTGGAAAGCAAAACCAGAAACACTTCGGCCAAAACAGTCTCCCTGTGTCCTCTCTATTCCGCTATTCTCTTACCAAATAAGCTCATTTCCTAAGCGACCTATGATGGTTACCTCGAGCTGGGGTGGAAGGCAGAGAAGTTAGTGTTCCCAAGTATCAGGAACTTAGAAAGATGGAAAATGTTCTGGAGACGGATGGTCATGGTGGCTGCACAATACAAATACCCTTCAGGCCACTGAAGTGTGCCTTCAAAAATGGTTACGACAGCCAATTTTACCACAAAAGAAATCTAATTAAAAACAATCTGTAAGTACTATCTCCAATCTCTTGCATCCTAAAAGGTGCATTTGCTTTTGAAAATATTTGGCTCCATCATGAGAGACAAGTTTTTTTATTATTGGAAAATTTTAATGTACAACTTAATGTGCTTCATTCTGACATGCATTTCATTGTGACATTTCCATATATGCTTTTCATTGTACAGTGCACAGATAACTTCCTTCTTATCCTCTTGTGCACTTCCTCCCCCCAAACCCACCACCACCAAAGGCTTCTCTTCCACTTGCATGTCTTTTTGTGGGAATATTTTTCTATATATCCTTGGATCCCAATCATGTTTAAGGTCGAAACTTTTTCTGTAGTGATCTATCTTTTTACATTGTCAGTAATATTGCATGAATTTTCTAGCCCATTTGTATTATTACCATTCTTTGGGGTTTTTGTTTATTTGTTTGTTTGTTTGTTTGTTTTACGGTACTGAGAGTTGAACCCAGGGCCTTGTGCTTGCATGCTCTGCAAGTGCTGGACCACTGAGCTGCACCCTCAGCTCATTTTTTTACTTTTTGAGACAGGCTCTCACTAAGTTACACAGACTGCCTCTGGTCTCGAATTTGTGATCCTCCTGCCTCCGCCTCCCAAGCCACTGGGATTACAGGCGTGCGCCTCTGTGCCCGGCATTCTTTGGTATTACTAGTATTGTTATAATTATTTCCCAAACTATTAAAGTTGAGCTGTTTACTTTGAGGTCGCCCTCTCTCTCATTCCTCACTCCTCCCTGTTCCTCCTCTCCCTTCTTTCTATGAGAGGTAAGCTTTTAAGACAGCAAAGGCCACCTGACCAGATCCAGGCGCCTAGGGCCCCACCTCACCTGCCTGCTCCCTCTGCACGGCTGCACCTGCTCATGGCGCTTTCCACCCCAAACCTCTCCCCTCAGCTCCCTGCCTCTCCTTGTGGGTTCCACTCTCCTTGTTGACATTTTTCTGCTGTCATCTCTGCTGAGTGTGTAACCAGGGTCCACCCAGACCCTCTCTGTTCCCCAGCTGCCCCCGGCTCTGCAGGCTCATCCCTGGGTTGAATTCACATGTCCATCCAGGTTAGACCTGGCTGATAAGCCACAGGTGGCACTGCATTCAAATTCCACGGCTGCCACTTCCCACCTACGCGACGGGAGGTGAAAGACTTAACCTCCTGGACTGTTACCAGAAGGTGGGAGGGGTGTCGCCAGAATTCTACCCAGCGGCAAGGCCCAGGACACGGCCTCCCTCCACAGACATCTCCTCAGCAAAGCCTGTCACACTCTGGGAGTCACACGTACCTGCCATTGCTAAACCGGGCGCAGGACATGTTGTAATTAAAAAGCAGCAAAACTGCTCCAGAGGCAGACAGCTTTTCCAAAGCAATCAAATGCAGGGGGCAGGAAGTGGCACATGTTCCTTCCCTGTCCCTCTCAGCACAGAGAATCAAACACGGATTATTTTTTAAATTAGCATTTTGCTTCTGCCGCCCACAAGCATCCCGATCACCAGAAATCAGCCTCCTTCCCGCCTCGCCTTGGTCAGCAGACACCGCATCAAGCAAAGGGCAAAGGATGTGAGCTCTGTTTTTTAAATCACACTTGACAAATGCCAAGTGACTACAGTGACAGCGATACTAACGTGGGTAGTTTTAGAAGGAACGGTAACTCGCTGTATAGACACGACCCAACACCTGTGAGATCTGCGGCCTCCCCGTTCTCCTGGAAGATCATGTTCCCGAAGGTTCTGCCTAGTGCTCAAGCGGGAATAAGTAACAGCGTCCTTTGCGAGGCTCTCGGAAGCCACGCAGCCCTCTTCCCGCCAACACAGCTGCCTCCGCCCGCTTCCTGCACGTTTCTACGTGACTAACCGGGCAGGTGCTATTACTTATTTCAGCGGTGAGGGTACACAATACCCAGACACCGCCCGGAGACGGGCGACCCAGGGAGGAGCTTTGCAGGAGAGCTCAAAGAGACAGAATGTGCCACCCTCCTGTTGCCATGGAGACGAAGCTCCGGCACCATGACTGCATCTCTTCCCGCACTGCTGAGGACCATCTGGGGGAGAGAGAATCGCTCTTGCACAATACTGGGCTCACCGTGATATCAGTTTTCCTGGGTACGGTTGTTCCGTGAGACAGATGCTAATAACGTGGGCTCACTGTGCCTAACCTGCTCAGATATATAGCTTTATGATTTTATGAAAAGGGAACAAGTTTAACGATTTGGGGGCACGAGGATGACGCCGTAACATTTTAGACACAGACTCTTTCATCTTCTAAGTGATAGCAAAGAAGTTCATTTCATTTTTAGGTGACACATGATGTACAAACCACAAAATCCTCCTTTCTAAAAAGGACAACTCACTGGCTTTAGTATAGACTCAAGGTTATAGAGATACCACCAGTACGTAATTCCAGAACATTCGTACCACCGCCAATAGAAATCCTAGCAAGTGTCATTATCTATTGCTCTCAACTCTCAGCCCCTGGAAACCGCTAATCTACTTTCTAGCTCTACAGATTTGTCTACTCTGGACATTTTATGTCAATGAATCCTAGTATGTGACCTTTGTGTTTAGCATCTTTCATTTCATCTGTTTTCAAGGTTTATCCAAGCTGTACCATGCTTTCATTCATTTCTTTTCATAGCTAAATAATATCCCATTGAATGGATATACCACATTGCTTATCCATTTGACTCTTAATGGACATTTGGGTTATTGCTACTTTTTGGCTGTAATAAATAATGCTACTATTTTCTATACTCTGTGTGTGTGTGTGTGTAATTATGACATCAATTTTCTTGGTCATAAGCCTAGGAGTAGAATTGCTGGGTCATATGGTAGCTATGTTTAACTTTTTGAGGAACTGCCAAACTTTTCCAAAGCAGGACACCACCTTCTATCCCATGAACCATATATGAAGATTCTAATTCCTCCCCTTTCTCAACATTTGTCACTTCTTTGATATTTTTATTCTAGCCATCCTAGTGAGTATGAAGTGGTATTTTGTGGTTTTAATTAGCATTTCTAAGATGACAAACTATCTTGAACATCTTGTCATGTGGTTTTTAAGGCATCTGTGTATCCTCTTCAGAGCATCTCAATTCAAATTCTTTGTCCATTTGTAAAGTGGCTTTTGAGTTGTGAGACTTATTCCTAGGTTCTGAGTGTGAGAATCTTACAAATAAATAATTTGCAAATGCTTTCTCTCACTCTGTGACTTGTCCTCCCACTTCCTTGATAGTGTCCTTTGGAACAAACATTTAACAAACTTAGATCAAGTCTAATTCACTGATTGTTCTTCTCCTTTGGCTGCTTACTCTTTCTACGTCACATTTAAGAAACAACTCCCAGATCTCATGTAACAAACACTTTCCCCTATGCTCTCTCCTAAGGGTTTCTGCCCTGATTTAGCTCAGTGGGTAGAGCACTGCGCTGCAGTCTCTGAGGTCCCGAGTTCAATTCCCAGCATCACAAAAATGGGAGAAGGGCCTGCCAATCCACTCCCAAGGCAATCCCGAAAAACAGTCAGCCATTGAAAAACCCTATGAGGGTCGCTATGAGTCGGATACCAACTCGACGGCAAGGAACAACAACAACAAGGGTTTCTGAGCAAATTTTTTCCTCCAAAAATTTCACGCTGAAGCTCTGACTTGCAGTTATCTGAAAGTATCAGTAGTTGAAGTCAGGGCTTAACAGAGGTAATTAAGATTACATGAGGTCACGCTGGGCATGGTGGCGCACACCTATAATCCCAGCGGCTTGGGAGGCGGATGTAGGAGGATCACAGGTTCGAGACCAGAGGCAGTCTGCGTAATTTAGTGAGACCCTGTCTCAAAAAAAAAAAGAAAGAAAGAAAGAAAGAAAGAAAGAAAAGTGAAAAAATGGGCTGGGGACGCAGCTCAGTGGTCCAGCACTTGCAGAGCATGCAAGCGTGAGGCCCTGGGTTCAACCCTCAGTACCGGAACAAAAAAAAAAGGATTACATGAGGTCACGAGTAGACCCCAATCCAATATGACCAGTGTCTTTACAAGAGGAAGAAATCTGGATACACCCAAAAACCAGAGATACGGACACAGAATACGACCAGGTGAGGGATGACACCAGAAGAAGACAAGGTCTACAAGCCAAGGAGAGCCATTTCAGCCACTGCCAAGCCGGCAACACCTCCATTGAAGACTTTCAGCCTCCCACACCATGCAAGTCTGTTGTTTAAGCCAATTTACAGTCTTTTCTTATGGCAGCGCTAGCGAACCAGTAGGAAGGGTTTTATGGCTTTAGCGCTGACATGTGATCCATTGTGAGCTATTGCTTGTGTGTATCGTGTGCAGTGGAAGTCTGAGGTCATTCTTTTCCATGTGGGTCCCTACCTGTGTTATACCCTTCCCCAGTCAATAGTCTTAGTACCTTTGGGGGGAAACTGACCACAGACCTATGGACTTATTCCCAGACTTTCAGTTCTACTCCACTGAGTTATATCTATTCTTCCTCTCTTTATTTATAAATGGTGGTGGGGTACAGAGTAATAACACTTTTGCTATTTCCATTATGCAACTATTACATCATTTTTGGTTACACATTCACCAACTTACATACTTTACAGAAAGATTTAATATGTAATAAAAATCGTATGCAATCATAGATTATATTCTCATTGATTTTCTTCCTTTCCTCTATTTTCTTCCCGTGTATTCATATATTTGCATCACATATTGAGATTTTCTTCTCTTTTCACCTTTCATCTCTACTTTATTACAGATCATAGCCTTCAATATGGGTTGCGACTAAACATCAACAAAACAAAAATCCTTACAACTGGGTCAGCATGCAACTTCACAATAAATGGAGAAAAGATTGGGGTTGTTCAAGATTTTGCTTGGCTTGGCTTTATAATCAACACCCGTGGAAGTAGCAGTCAAGAAATCAAAAGACACATTGCTCTAGGAAAAGCTGTGGCAAAAGATCTCTTTAGAGTATTGAAAAGCAAAGATGTCACATTGAAGACGAAGGTGCATCTGACTCATGCCATGGTATTTTCAGTGGCATCATATGGTTGTGAAAACTGGACACTGAACAAGGGAGACAAGAAAAGAATTGATGCTTTTGAATTGTGGTGCTGGAGACGTCTATTGAATATACTGTGGACTGCCCAAAGAACCAACAGATCTGTCCTAGAAGAAGTGCAACCAGAGTGCTCCTTGGAAGCAAGGATGGCTAACCTGCATCTTGCATATTTTGGACATGTAGTCAGGAGAGACCAATCCCTGGAGAAGGACATCATGTTTAGGAGAATGGCAGGTCAATGTGAAAAAGGAAAACCCTCCACCAGATGGATTGACACAGTGTCTGCAACAATGAGCTTAAACATAAATAAGATCATGTGCCTGGCACAGAATCGAGGAGTGTTTTGTTCCACTGTACACAGGGTCACTATGAGTCGGACTTGACTCAATGGCACCTAACAACAACATATGTATACACACACATATATATACATACATATACGTATGTACATACATGTGGTGAAAGAACCTTGCCCAGGAAATGTTAGGTTGGGCCCTCCCTTCAGGCTCCTTGCTGGTAACTGCTAAGCCCTTGGGATGCATCGCCCAGTCTATGCTAACAATGGGGCATATGAGGGGCACCTTAGGCCAGGTGGTCTGTGCTTGACCTCTAGAAGGGCTGGAGACAAGGTCAGCAATGTGTGCCTTCAACTTGTGTAGGTGACCAGCCCCTCCTCTGCACCCTGAAGCTCAGGTAAGTTGCCCCAGTTGGTAACCCTCCATGTGCATTGTCACACACGGCTGCTGGAAGAAGCACTATCCCCAGAAGATGATCAGACATGACACCGGAACCCTCCCGACCCTGCGCCCCACCTCTTCCCTTGGCTGATTGAACTTGTATCCTTTCACTGCAAGAAATGGTAAACGCGAGCATAAACGGCCTTGCTACTTTGGTGAGTTCTCACCAATCACTGAACCTAAGACTGGTCTTGGAGAAACCTGGCTTGCAAAAAAGAATTTTAAAGCAGAGAATGTTCTCCAGTATCGATGACCTGTCATTTCCACAGTTCTTTCTGGCACACCTAAAAGCCCACTCAATCTAACTGCTGGGTTTTGAGGGCCACGGTCTCACACTGTAACTACATGAAAGTGAGTTTTCCAGGGTTAGCCACTGTTCAGTATCTTCCAAATCATGTTCAGTAGTTTTTTTCCATAAATGACCTTTGTCAGACCAGTACTATTTCTCAAGATTTATCCAAACTATATAAAAGGAAAAAAAGTAATACCTCCAACCATTTCTCCAGTAACAAACTGGACAATATACTGAAAATTAGTGGGCATTTCACTATGAGTCTAAGCCAGTGGTTTTCAATTTTTGGGGTCTCTGGGACCCTTTGTCCTCTTAAAAAAAACTGAAGAAAAAAAAAAAAAAAAAAAGCTTCCATGGCTGGAGCCGTGGCTGTAACCCTAGCAACTTGGGATGCTGAGGAGGAAGAGGGTCATGAGTTTGCGGCCAGAGGCAACCTGCTCAATTTAGCAAGACCCTGTCTCAAAAAAATAGATTAATAAATAAAATTTTAATAGGGGACTGAGTTAGGCTCAGTGGTAGAGCACTTGACTAGCATGCATCCGACCCTGGGTTCAACCCCCTGTGCTACAAAGATTGAGGGAGAGAGAGAGAGAGAGAGAGAGAGAGAGAGAGAGAGCGCGAGCGCGCGCT
>VMDO01034376.1:0-17066 GCA_007922755.1 Pedetes capensis | reverse complement strand
TATATATATATAGCTATTAACTGTTTTAATCATTACAAAACTGATCACCAGGAGAGCTAGGCCAGTTTATGCTAAAGTTTTCCCTTCTCCTCCCCAATACTGTGTATTCTTTACCTTTTAATTTTTTCCTTACCTTGTTTGGTAAAACATTGATTTCTAATTGTTGTTTTTCCTTGTTATCATGTTTGTTTTTTAAAATATTCTTTTATGAAATATCTTTCCATCTATTTATTGGTTATTTATTTGTTCTGAGTTGTCTACTTATGTAATTTGCCCATTGTTATTGGTTGTTAAGCCTTTCTTATTGATTAATAATCCTTTAGTAAGGAAATTACCATTGTGATCCTTATGTGTGTTACAAAAAGAATTTACCAGTTTCCTATTTTCTTCTGACTTCTGTGTGCTTTTTTTTTTTTTTTTTTTTTTTTTTTTTTTTTTTTTTTTTTTTTTTTTTTTTTTTTTTTGTGGTACTGGGGGTTGAACTCAGGGCCTTGTGCTTGCATGCTTTGCAAGTGCTGGACCACTGAGCTGCACCCTCAGCCCATTTTTTCACTTTTTGATACAGGGTCTCACTAAGTTATGCAGACTGCCTCTGGTCTCAAACTTTTGATCCTCCTGCCTCCGCCTCCTGAGCTGCTGGGATTACAGGCATGGGCCACCATGCCCGGCTACTTCTGTGTGCTTCTATATGTTGAAGTGTTTGCTTTTTACAGTATTTTATTATAAATCTTCTCTGTTATTACTGAATTTAGGGTTATGCTCATGAAGACATTCACCACCTCATAATATAAAACTATTCTTTGAAATATTTACTTGTCATACTTACAGCATGTTCCTTTTAAATCTTTCCAGTCTATAATATATTTTATGGGGTTTTTAGATTTTTAGACTTATTAGCATAAACTCACATGCCTTGTTACCATTTTTTATCTCTTCAATAAATTTGGCTATAACTTCTTTCTTATGCATTTTCTTCTTTTTCTTTATCAATTTCCTCAATGTTTACACACATTATTTTTCTTTTCATAAAACCAACTTGACTCCATTGATTAATTGCATGTAATTCTTACTAACTTATTTATCGTTTCTGTCTTAATGAATTTATTCTACCTTCTGATTATGTTATTATATATTTGCTAGTTTATTGAATTGAATGCTTTATAAATTTATGCTTAATGGTTCTTTCCTTACAATAAAGGAACTACTTAAGGGTATAGGCCAAATCTCAGTGATTTCCATAAGTAAAAATGACATTAGATTTGATTTCCAAATAGCCTATTATGGCTAAGCTCCCATACATTACAGGCTTTTTAAAAACTTGTTTATTCTCTTCTGTTTTGTTTTTGCAGTACTAGGGGTTGGGTCCAGAACCTCATGCATGCTTTATAAGCACTGTACTATGGAGCTGCATCCCCACTCCATTTTTTACTTTTTATTTTGAGTTACACATGCTCTGGCCTCGAACTTGCAATCTTCCTTCCTCTGCCTCCCAAATTGCTGGGCCCAGCCTACATTACAGTTTTATAGTTGACTTAATCTAGGTTTTGACATTAAGAGATCATAGACATTAAGAGATCATATCTTGATGAGGAGATTTAGATGATTATTTCAGATGTGTACATATGTCAAAACTTATCAACAGACACTTGAAAGCTGGATATTTTATCATGTATGAAACATACTTCAATAAAATAACTCCCATTGAACAAAAATAAAACAAATGAGACCATGGAGAGGGATGTTCATGGCAATGCTCTCCTGGCTTCCCTGGCTATCTAGAGAGAGGAACTAGAGATGGAGGAGCAGTCAGCTTTAAGCCTCACAAGCTTAAAACTAGCCCATTGCCTTCTCCAGACATTCTGTGAGCCACTTTCTGTGTATAAGACACAGATGTGATGCATAAACCCAACCAGACACAGTTAAACAAGTTTAAGATGTTCAAGAACACAATCAACATATTTAACATAACCAACTTATTTATATCTTTGGAAGATTATTCTTGTGTGGCTCATGATGTCATTCCTTCCATATAAACCCCTACTAAGGTACTCTCTCTGATCCATGAATTTTATTGCTTTACCCATGGACCACCTCAATTCTGGCAGTTACCATGGGTCTCTGGCAGTTACCACGGTCAAGTCTGATTATCATTTGGTGCCGTATAGGAATTTTGAACTGATATTGCCTCAGAGATTTGGATGTGAAATCTCAACACCTTATTCTGTCTCTTTGCTTCTTTATTACCATTGAATTTTAAAAAGTTAAGTTTAATTTCAATTTATTAATAATCTAATAACAAAAGTGTAATCTATAACAATAACTTATCTTTAAAAATGTATGACAAATAAAAGCACAAGAATATTTATGTTCAAACCTACAACAGCAGACCACATGAAAGGATGTTTCTGAAATCATAACCTTGTCTCTCTGAGCTCCACACAGACACGTTGGCTGGCAAGTGCATCGCTGAAAATCCTTGCCCTAAATTCTTTGCATAAGGATATTATCAGTTCAATAGATGCAAATGAATTTAGAGGGGCAGTGTGCTCTCTGGAGAGTAGTACTTGGCTGTTACTTGCTAACTTTGTGATTTGGGGCAAGTCGCTCAGTCTCTGTGTTTCACTTGCTTCTCTGTAAAATGAGAATAACAACAACAACAACAACATTATACCTAAAATAATATTATAACTAAAGTTGTGAGAATAAAATGAGTTGACTCTTCAAATAGTGCTTAATCCTGAGTTACTGACAACTGTGTATCTTAAAATAAATTCTACTTATTATGCTCAAACTTATAATGCAACCAACCAAGCTCATGGTCCTTGCGTACCTACCACATGCACCTATACCACAGGTGTGGTAACACTTTCCTTTACTTTCATGACACAATTGTCTTTCTAAGGATATATTGTATTCAGTTCCTAAGGCAGAATGACTTGCATTTTAGGTTGTCTCCTGTTTTATTCAGTAACAATTCTAGTTCAGTCCCTTTACTCTGATAGTTCTGCATGACCTTTCCCCTAGATATTAATTGTTATTCCCCTTGACTCTTCACTTTCTTTTGATCCCAGTTTCTTCTCCAATGTTAACCACATCTTTCTGGGGGTGTGAGGGGGAGCTTCCAGTTAGAGTACTCTCCTACCACATGCTGACCTTATCACAATGCCCCATCATTCTGACTACAGTGACTGGTTGAGGCATGAAGTCCCAAGTTGGACCAGTCAGAATTCTCCCTTGGGATTTTTGCAAGCTGACAGGAAGGCTCTGTGGCTTCTTGGGTCTGAAATTGTGTGAGTCTAGAATTACTGGGTATTATGATCCTTGCCATGAGGATAAAACCCCTATGCAACAGGAGAGAACAAGGCCAAGATACTTTTATAAGCAGAGAAAGTCCCAGGAGGGAGATTCTGGTTACTGGCCCAAATCCTTCAATCAAGTTATTGTCACTAAGACTAGTTCCTCCTTACACTTTCTGTTCATTTAAGCTTCTAGATTCCATACTGTTCTCTTTTTGTTCATTGTCATTTTGCTTAAGCTAGTTCATATTGGATATTTCATACAATAGAAGTGCCATAACATCTCTTTTCCAAGCAGCCACTTTTCTTTTGCAGTAGTTGAATTTGGTACTAACTTTCAGTCTCCAGCTACTGTGCAGCTAAGTAAACTAAGAACGTGCACAATTAGTTCAGTGACTTGACATTAAAAAACGAGAGTCTCCAGTTAGACCCTAATGAGAAGAGAATTCTGAGAGACAGGAAGTAAAGAAGATGACCATAGAGACTTGACTTCATTTGGCAGATGATTAGGAGAAAACCTGATATTTTGTAATTGGATGATAATGGTCCCCCTTGGAGTGAAATATGATTGTAACAGTTGTTTCACATCTGCTAGCGATTCTCATCCCTAACTGGTACCTACATGCAAATTAAAGCTGCATTGCTTGGCGGGTATAGATATCGGCCCTTGTTCTCTAAATCCTTTGTTTTACAGTCTCGAAATCCAATTCCAATGCCATTTACACTTTCTGTACCCAATTTTTCTGCTTTCACTCTTGGCTTCTTGTATATTATCTTTGGGACTGCCTTAAGGAGTAGTCAAAATATACGAAAAAATAAGTAGAAAGTATAAAAGAGTTTTCATGAAAATGGGCTCTTCCAAGGAGTTAAATTGGGTCTTCTTAAATTGAACTTGATAAACTTAAATGAGACTTTTCCAAAAAAAAAAAATTATACTGGTCATTATCCCACTGTTCTGTGAAAGACAGGCATGTACCGTGTCTGATTAAACACAAACTCCTGGGCTCTCAGCTGGGTTCATACATAAAGGGGACTTGAGCAATAGCTTATGAATTCATTAGAAATGACAGCAATGTTTCTATCAAACATTTCATCTGTTGTATTGATGAGTCACATTAATAGAGTGAAAACTTTCACCACATTGTATACAAAACTTAGGAAAGCAACATACAGCAGCAATTCACAACATGTACACACCGATCATCTGGTTTGTAAACGATTCGGCTTGGGCCTGAATACACAGTTTGACAGATGCTTTGAGCCTTGTAGGTTTTAAACAACAGCTTTCAGTTGCCAAAATTCTCACTTCTTATTATGAACATAAAATGAGGTAGTGGCAGCTGGTTCAGGTAAAGCAGCATTCTCATCCATACTTCAAAGCACGCCCTAAATTACAAGCCATCTTTTCAGAAAGGTAGAAATACTTAGATTGATGCTTTCAGGTCCTCTTCTGCTTCTGCCTTCAAAAAGTTATTTAGACATCAGCCTTAAATTTCTAAACAATATGACCACAGATATGCCTAAATTCAAGCAACTTAGAAATATAGAATACACAGAAAAATCTAATTTAATTGTGGTGGTATGTCTGGGGTGAAGGGTTAACTGGAAAAATCAAGGTCCTCAAACACATGGAAAGGGATACACAGTACCATAAAAGGAGTATAAATACACCCAGAGAAGTCTAGGAAGAACAAGAAAAAAGAGTGTCTTCTCGTGTCCTTCCTTTCTTTGAGTCCAGACTGCCACAGAAAACTTAGCTCAAGAAAATGAGAGAAACCTTTGCTTTAACAGAATATTAGAATTGGTCTTGAAGAATGATAGCTTATTATGGCTCACTAAGGCCAAAAAGTAAGACAAAAATCACCCAAAGTATGCAAAAGAAGATGGGTAAGCCAGGTGCAGTGATGCACACCTGTAATCCAGTGACTCAGGAAGCAGAGGCAGGAGGGTGGTGAATTTGAGGCCAAAGGCAGCCTGCATAATTTAGTGACACCATGTCTCAAGATAAAAAGCACAAAATGGACTGAGAGTATGGCTCAGTGGTAGAGCACTTGCCTAGCATGTGCAAGGCCTTAGGTTCAACCCCTAGTACTAAAACAAAGAAGTAAAGAAACAAAAACAGATCAACAAGCTACATGTGGTGGCACATGCCCATAATCCCAGTGACTTGGGAGGCAGAGGCAGAAAGACCCTCGGTTTGAGGTCAGACGCAGTCTTTGTGACTTAGCAAGACCCTGACTCAAAATAAAAAATAAAAAGCCAGCTGCAGGTGCAGCCTGGTGGTGTAGCACTTGCAGAGTATATTTGAGATCCTGAGTTCAACCCCATAGTATATAGCACTAGAAAGAAAAGAGAGAGAGAGAGAGAGAGAGAGAGAGAGAGGAAGAAGAAGAAAAAAGAAGAAGAAAGAGGAGGAGGAGGAGGAGGAGGAGGAGGAGAAAAGAAAAGAAAAGGAAGAGGAGGGGGCAGTGAGGAGGAGGAGGAGGAGGAAGGGGAAGGGGAGGAGGATATAGGTAGACAGCTAGAATTAAGGGATTCATAATTGAAAAAAAAAATGTGATGAGTGTTGGGGCATGACGGTGGTAGGATTTTCAGTGAGACAAGACTCACACTTTCCTCATTTTTAACTTTTTCCCTAACAGACATTTTTTTTACACTGTCTTTTTTACACTGTCAAAATAGAAAATAGACTTATATTTCATAGAGTACATAGCTTAATTTCATCAGTTAACATGAGTGTTTCTGATGTTTACAACATTTTCCTTACCTCTGAGAAGGACATAATAATGCTATATCATGGGGGCACATAATAATGTAGGCATATTCATGCCACTGTCCCTGCCTCCCACCATACTTACCTCCTTGTGAATGCTACATTTTCTTCATTTTATAAAAACTTTGTATATTTGTTCATATTTTCTTTCCACCAATAGATTTGGTGAAGGCCTTGTGGGCGTGGCAGTGAGTAAATGAATCGTGTAAGGAATGACAACCCTAAGTCTTCAATATATGAGAAATTGAAAATGTAGTTTAAGTTTATTTTAACTATATCATTTTATATCATGCTTTCGAACATAAGAAAATGCTGGTTTTTTTCCCCAAAGGTATATATACTTTAGGTTTTCCTAGTGTTATTAATCTAACCTCTCCCAGGTTAATTACTAACTCATACTGTACACATTCTTTTTCTAATCTCTTATTGTTCTTGAGCACACAAGGGCAATTTTTTTCAGGCCTGATTATTTGTGGAATACAGTAAAATGCAGAGCTTTTTATTCCTAGCAAATCTCAAGCCATTTAAGGAATTAGAGAGAAAAACACATATATACATGAGATGTATTTGAATGCAAAAACAATTATTACTGCACTATGACTTTATTCTCTCCATGGATCATTTTCTTATAGTCTTCAGTTAACTTAATAAATGTAAATATTTATGATTAAGGCCATTTGTGATACATAGGGCAATGAGTCTATAGGTTCTGTCGTTTTGTGTTCATCTATATTTATCAGTGGGATATGATCATGTAAGCAGAACCATGAGCAAGTGGTGGTTATGCTGCGGTTTTTGTAATCATTCTTTCTCTTGCCTGTGACTTTCATTGTGTAGACAATTTATCCTCTTGGCCAGGGCTTTCAGATTTTTCAGTAATGGTCTTTTCAATCAGACATTGCATGTAGTCAGGATATAAGGATGTAAAAGCTTTATAAAAATCAAAATTATAGACTCTTCTAGATTAAAATATCTACTTTGAAAGTGATATGAAAGTAATTTTTAAATTTTAGCCAATTCTTATATAAAAATCTTATCATTAAAGGGATATTGCTAATCATTGATGACCTTTTACTGATTTAATGACAATACTGCTACTTAATACATTGAGCTAGTTTCAAACCCGTGGGGTATTTTTTAGGAAAGATATATCAATTCTAATTCCAAATTTGTATCACTTAGTGATAGCTCCTGGGCTGGGATTTAGCTCAGTTGGTAGAGCGCTGCTCTGCAGTCTGTGAGGTCCCGAGTTCGATTCCCAGCACCACAGAAACGGGAGAAGGATGTGGCAACCCACTCCCGAGGCAATCCCGAAACAGTCAGCCATTGAAAACCCTATAAGGGTTGCTATGAGTTGGACACGACTCGACGGCATCTAACAACAACAATAAGTGATAGCTCCCACTTTTGAATTTGAGTTTTCATGAAAGAGAAGGCATTTTCACAGAGCCAAGCAAAATAAAAGCCATATTTTTGGTACATATCCAGAAATTAAAGGACAATTCTGAAATTCATATATTCATTTTCAAATTCAGGGAAACTATATTTCCTGTAATTCTTCCTTGGCTCAGTAAGTTCCATATCAAAGTTAGCAGCTGCTTAATATTTCAAATTTATGGGGAAGATTTTTCTTTTTGTTCCTTCAGCGGAGAAACCTAAGTCATGGTAAATATTTATCAATCTGTAAATCACTTCTGAAATTGTAATTTCCATTGACCTCATGGAAGTTCATTGATAGGAATGATTTTTCTTCCCTGATGGGTAGGAGAGCATGCCTACATTGCTTGGGAGAAGGTTCAGGGGTCATGGTGTCAGTTTTCTGCAGTAAAGATTATTCATCAGGCCATGGGAAATGGAAAAATGTGACCTGGAATTGAGGTCCAACAGACTCATTCAAAACTGATTATAAATGTAGATGAATAAAAGAACTCAAGAGAAGAGAGAGGGCCTGGGAAAAAGAGAAAAGGCAAAAGCTGCCCAGGGGTGGGAGAGATGCTAATTCCAGAGTCAAGATGCCAATTGTGAAGGACTTATAGAATATTCCTGCATATATTCGTGTTAACCACTCAAGCACATTGAGGTCAGGATCCCGCTCTCCCTTAGCTCAATCTGCTAGGCAATCTAAGTTTCTTCAAAACATCTCTATAAATTGGCAGAGGTTAATGGATTAAGCATAGAGAAATAAATGGTCCTAATTTATTCTTCTGGTTACATTATCTAAGAAGCCATAACACTGAAATTAACAATGTATGCTTTTCCATGACACTGTGGACACTGGGAACAGTGACTTCCATTTTGAATTAAGTAAATTGCTAAAATTTTCTTCCCTTTCATTTTTGTTGCCTTATCCGAGAAACTCAGTGCTTTCAAGTTTCATTTCTCAATTTCTTTTTCATTATCTTTTCTTTTCTTTTCTTTCTTTCTTTCTTTCTTTTTTTTTTCTTCCTCTCAGTACTGTGGGATTTGAACCCAGGGCCTTGAGAATGCTAGATAAGTGCTCTACCACTGAACTGTACCCTTAGACCTTTTTTTATTTTTTATTTTATTTTATTTTATTTTTGACTCAAGGTCTCACAAAGTTACACAGGCTGCCTCTGGCCTCAAACTTGCAACCCTCTTACCTCAACTTCCCAAGTCACTGTGATTACAGGCATGTGCTACTGTACCCAGCTAATTTCTCAATTTCTTTACTAGTATGGACTCAGGACCCCAGTTTGTAGAAGATAACTAAATTAGCCTACTATTTTTAGTTTAGTCAATTAGATTTGGTTTCAATATAGTTTGTTGCCCTAAAGTTCTTGGGTCTCTGGCAGGTTTTAGTTCATTAAATTGACACATGGATGAACCATGGATATTTTTTCTAGTCATATAATAGTGTAGTGCTTAAAAAGACATTTAAAATGGTCAGCGCTGCTAAAACATGAAGCCTCAAAAGAAAAGAGTTCAAGTCATTTCTTGCCTGACAGAATCGATCCTTGACCACTGGGCTGGTGCTAAGTTGGGTAGCATCCAAGTCTCACATTCTCAGGGCCTGCACAGTCTTTGGTGGAAAGCAGGTGTGCCCCAGACCCACTCCAAGCCTGGAAATGATACAGGCCCAAACTGGGTCTACCTCACCGATGCCGGGGGAGTCTGGAGGCTTCATCTGTCAGCTCTGGCCTGGGAACAGGGCCTCTAGCTTCTGTTCAGTCACTTTGGTGGGCCTGCACTTGGATACAGGACAAAGCCTGTGGTAGCTTCCACTCCCTGTTCCCCACCAGGGGGAAACCTTCTCCTTGCTCTGCCACTGCCCCAGAGGGGAAGGGGAGAAATGGTGGAGTCAGTCACACCCCTGGCCTAATGTGGTTCCAGTGACTTGGTAATAGCCTGGTTGTAGGAGTCATGGGGCTTTGCCCAGCACTGGTCTGGCACTGGGTTTTGAGTCTAACTTCTTAATTCTCTCTCTTTTCCCCAACGGGTGTCCTCTCTCTGGGCTGCTTGTAGTGAGTGAGGGGTGACGCCAGCCAACTCTTTCCTTCCTGCTTTCTTCAACAACTTTTTGTTTTGTCATGTGAAAAGCAGGCACTATGATCAATCACCTGATTTCCTTAGCTCTTGTGAAGGCAGTTTGAGGTGTGAATAGCTGTTTCAACTTGGTGTGCCTATAGGGAGACATCTTGCTCAGATGTCATCTTGCTCTGCCTTGAAAATTACATGATTTTTAAGGATATTAATGTAGATGAATTGAAGTAGTTAAAATTTTTAAAAAATATTTTTCTATTCATTCTCAAGTTGATTTTCAGGGAGCTGTTCTGTTGTGTAGATTTGGTCTCTACTAATTAATTTTTTATTATTTGATTTTGTATTTCTCTCTTTGGTTTCTATCATTCAAATATTTATTACACAGATTAAATGACTAGGATTCTTTTTCCACAGAACTCATCTTTTCTACAGTCATTTTCATCATGGTGTTTTGTTTTGTTTTGTTTTGTTTTGTTACTAGGGTTGAAACCAGGGCCTCATACATACTTTGCAAGTTTACTACTGAGTCCCACCCTCGGCCCCTTTGTGTGTGTGTTTGTGTGTGTGTGTGTGTGTGTGTGTGTGTGTGTGTGGTACTTGGGGGTTGAATCCAGGACCTCACACACACTTTGCACATGCTCTACCACTGGGCTGCACCCTGAGCCCATTTTTCATTTTCTTTCTTTTGAGACAGGGTCCCACTAAGTTGTAGAGGCTGCCTCTGGTCTCAAACTCGTGATCCTCCTACTTCAGCCTTCCCAGTCACTGGGATTATAGGCATGCACCTCAGTAGATAGCTCCATTTTTTCTTTTTATTTTGAGGCAGGGTCTCTCTATGCTACACAGGATGCCTCTGACCCTGAACTTGTGATCCTCCTGCCTCTATCTCCTGAGTCACTGGGCTTGTTGGTATGCATTACCATACCCAGCTTCATTTTCATTGCTTTATCCTTTACCTCTGTATAAATTTGAAATTTTTTCATCTGTTTCATTAAATAAATTTTCTGCAGTGTCTAGTCTATTGTTCATTGGTCCTCTTTAGGCTTTAGTTGAACAATTTCCTTTTTTACCTTCATGAAATTTGATTTTCTTAACTTCTTCCTTTTGTAATTTGAAATATATTTTGAGACTCTAAATTAAACATTTTATAAAATGAGCTTTTCTTCTAGCAGTAAATCTATTTTAGGGAAGGCATTTCCTTTGCTTCCTCCAGATGGTCTCCTTTTTGACTTACAGTATCTTTTCCATGTCTTTCAGAGGAAGCCCCACTCTGCCAACTCTGTTCATTGGGGCCATCTGCTCAAAACAAAAAGCCCATCCACACATATTTTCTGTTTGCTATGGCTGCCTGTGGCTGCCTGCCCCACATCCTACCTTCATTCCTCTTAGGTATATGATATTATTGGGACTTTTGTTCAGGGTTTCCTATATCTGTTCTCCAGGTACTTCATGGATTGAAAAGTCACAAATTGACCCTCCATGCCACTTTCAATAGGAAAGAAATCCCCAAGCCTCTGACATGAATGACATTTCCCCCATTTCCTTGCTAGTACTGGCAAATTAGTTTTACATTCTGTACCACTCCCATGGCAATTAAGACTGGAGATAAGGTACTTATCTATACTCCTGGTTTTTCTTTTCCTTCCTACAAATACTATCTTAAGGTTTCATGAAGTTCTCTCTCCAGTTATGGGTACCATTAAGAGGCTACTTTCTCAGACTTTTTGCTTACCACAGCCCTGCTTTCCCCCATTCTCCTGGTTTCCAACCCTCTGGGGCTCTACCCATGCTGAGTATCCCCCTTCCTTCTGCATTCTCAAAATTCCTTCCTAACAGCAGTAGCACTTTTCTTCTGCCCCAGTCTTCAATTCCCTATTTAGAAGCTGAGGATAGATATTATATTGTTTCATTAGTGTGAAGAAGGTTGTAATAATCCAGATACTTGATTGCATCAAGCATGTGTTTGGAAGGGAACTCTGTCACAGTGAGGATGGATCCTTCTTGCCCTTTGGGGGAGTAGAACTCCTGACATTGTTTAAAAGTACTTCTTTACGTGGACATAACTTCATTTTATTCTGTTCTGTTTGGTTGAGTAAACTATGCTGTCTGGGAATTCCACTTTTTATAACTCTGAAGTGATTTAAAGGGCTGAGGACCAAGGGACATAGAAATCTTTGCAGCCTAGGAGAGTTGTTTGAAGCATTTTGTTATTAAAAAATGTTTTTCATCATGTTTCTTTTGATGCTTCTTTATATTGTGTATGTTTGATGACTCTGAGGTTACATGAAGTGTTAAAAAACACTGTTCCTGAAAAATAAATCCCAAAGCAATCAGGCTATAATTTATTCTACAAATTCTTTATTGCTCTTCTTGGGTCTGCATCTTAGCTTCTGAGAACTTCTCTGGCCTCTTAGTTAAAAATTAGGCACAGAAGCTGAGGACTTTGAATGTTTAAATATGCTTCATTGTGGATATAATTTTCTCTTAAAAAAAGATTAAGCTTAATGAAACTCTGCCAGTGGAAGGGTGCTCTACAAAGAGAAGCAGACAAGCCCAATAAGGACGAAGTAGATGTGATTCTTAATGCAGCATGTTTGGAGGAAGAACACATGTGCACCTCATGGCCCAGCCAGTGCCCTGATACAAATGGCTGGTGATGTGGGACACAGGAAACTATGCACAGCAAGAATTTTCTCATGGGCTAATAGGGTGGAGCCTTGAGTGCTGATGCCCTGCAGCTCCGGCCCGGCCCAGTGTATGAAGAGGAAGGGAGATGGAGATCCCAGCTCCTACGACTGGATGGATTCCTGTGGAATATCAGGAGAGGCTAGAGGGCCAGTGAGTTGAATTCTACCCCCATCTCCTTTGCAGTCCACCCACTTATACCTTCACCTTCTCCACAGTTCTTACCATCCTGGTTGGATAGTAAACCAAAGGAAAAAGAACCTTAGCAGAATCTAAGGTTCTTTGCATCGTCTCAAAATTCTTTGAACTTGCATAAGCTTGGGTAGTCTAGCCTGGCTCAGTGCCATGTACACAAGTTCAGCTTCTAATGAGAACTTTTTCATCGTGATTACTCCACCAGTTATTTTATGAAAAAGGGTTGAAAGCAAAATTAACCACTTTACCAATGTATCAGATTCATATTTCAAATGTAAACACTATTCATGATCTCAGATTGACAAGCTTACACCTGCAAAGCTCTAAAGAATGTCATTTTGGGGTAGAAAATATCTCATTAGTCAAAATGTTAAATAACCCACATTACTTATATAGTGCATTATTATTTATCATCTTGAGCAGCTCTGTTTCCCAAGGGAGAAACAAAATAATTTCAACCAAGTGAGCATAATATTAATGACAGCGGTATTATAAATAAACTTAAAATGATGCCAGAAAGTATGTGACAAGGGAAAAAAAAACAAATTCTCTTATTTTTCCCCCTTCAATAAGCAAAACATGCTGCTATACTTTTATCCACAGACTTTGTTTGAAAATTTCTCAAGACGTTAGCCAGACCTGTGTCAACAAAGGATGGGTACTTGGTTTGGTGCAATTCAAAGATTTTTATAACTTCTACAATGGAAATCTACAGGAAACCCAAAAAGCTGGCAGTGAATCAAAGGATCCAACTGAAGGGAAGAAATAAACAGGGTTTAGATGAAATCCTGGAAAGGGTGCTATTCTTTTCTGTGATATTAACATGGTAGTGATCTTAGAGCCTGATGAACTTCAATTTCAGGCTCCTTTTCATAAGCTCCCTTTGAATTAGGAATTATTCCAATATGATATGAATAGCCCTTTACATCCCCACTTTTATAATTTAAGTTGGCGCCTGTGTCCCTGAGCAGCTGTGTTGTCATTCTTCAAATAGGACAAACAGACAGGGACACGAAAGGAAATAGTGATTCCCTGTGTGATACCACTCAGTCCTCCTTGGCAAAGAGATTCATGTTTCCAGTTTGAAGTTTACTAATCCGATGCAAGTAAACAGAGAATGCTCTGAGGATGGGCTATATTTCATGTGCTTAATAATATTAAACTTTCAAGGCCTATTCAGCTGACCTGCATACCTGAAAACAAGGTGTGATTTTGATGAAACCTGCCACTAGAATGCATTAGGCATAGAATGAGAAGTGAGTTTTGTAATTTCAGTATTTCCTCCAGTGCTCTATCCAATGGATACAATTTTTAAAGAGAGATGTTATGTAACAATCAAAGGCCAAGTTTACAAGTAGGAATGTTAGGTCATGTAGATTGATTCTAAAATGCCTCTTGGGATTTTTAGTTGTGTTTTATAGAAATTTTCTTTCTTTCTTTCTTTCTTTTTTTTTTTTTTTTTTTTTTTTTTTTTTTTTTTTTTTTTTTTTTTTTTTTTTTTTTTTTTTTTTTTTTTTTTTTTTTGTGGTTCTGGGCAGCTGAACCCAGGGCCTTATGACCTACCACTGAGCTGAACCACCCCTGCCCCTTTTTTAAGTATTTTATCTTGAGAGAGTGTCTTGCTAAATTATGTAGGCTGCCTCTGGCCTTAAATTTGGGATTGTCCTGCCTCTGTCTCCCTAGTCTCTGGGATTATAGGAATGGGACTCTGTGTCTAGCTCAGAAATTTCTCTATGTCCTCAAAGTCATGTTATAGAGATTTAACACAAGCTCAAACTAAATTCCAGAGCAAGTTTCTTGATAGGAATCACAAAGTGGATCGTAAATTTGTTGTGGAAAGGCAGAGGAGCTAGAATAACCTAAATAATTTTGAAAAAGAATAGGTTGGAGGACTCATACAATCTGATTTAAGACTTATTATGAAAATAAAGTAATCAAAGGAGAGTGGTATTGGTGAAAGATACATAGACCAACAGAACACAATTAGGTCCAAAGTAGGCCCACACTCCTTAGAACAATAAATTTTTGGATAAAGTGCAAAGGCAATTTAATGTAGACAGTATAGTATTTTCATTAACTAATGTTAAAAGAATTGGATATTTATATCAAAAGATGAACTTTACCCATGCCTCATATTTTATACTAAAATTATCTCAAAAAGCATGATAGACATAAATATAAAATCTAAAACTTTGAAATGCCAAGAACAAAATAAATAAGAACATCTATGTGACTTTGGGGCATCCAAAGTACCAAATAAACAAACAAATAAATAAATATAAGTATAAATATGAATAAATTGGATTTCACCAATGGGAAAACCTGTTTTGTTTAAAGATACTGCTAGGAGAATGAAAGGCTGCAGACTTTATGAAAATATTTACAAATTCATATTTAATAATAAACTTTTACCCAGAATATATAAGGAACTGTCAAAACTCAGTAAGAAGACAAAGTCTTTTTTAAATTAAGGGCAAAAGAATATGCACAAAAACATCAGCAAAAAAGATACATGGATCACAGATAAGCACATGAAATAATGTTCAACATTATTCATCATTGGGGAAATGCAAATTCAAACCATAATGAGATATCACTATTATCTATTGAAATGAATAAAGTTTGGAAAGAACTGATAATACTAAGTGTTGAGTGTGCATTCTGAGTAAATGAAGCTCTTTGTACATTGCTGGTGGGAATACAATATAGTATAGACACTGCAGAGACAAGTTTGCCAGACTCTTTTAAAGTTAAATATATACTTAACATGTAACCCAGCGATTCTGCTATGAGATATTTACCTAAGAGAAATAAAAGTTTATATTTACACAAGAACTTGTACATTAATATTTACAGTAGCTTTATTTGTAATCAGCAAAAACTAGAAACAACCCAGATGTCCTTCAGCTGCTGCATGGATAAACCAACTGTGGTCCATCCATACATTAGAATTCTATTCAGCAACAAAAAGGAATGTAATACAATTTCACTTAACAGTATGGACGACTCTTAAATGCATATTGCTAAGTCAAAGAAGACAGACCCAAAAGACTATGTTGTTGTTGTTAGGTGCCCTCAAGTTGTGTCTGACGCATAGTGACCCTTGTAGGGTTTTCAATGTTTGCTTATTTCGGGATTGTCTAGGGAGTGGATTGCCATGTCCTTCTCCCATTTTTTGCAGTGCTGGGAATCGAACTTGGGACCTCAGACACTGCAGAGCGGTGCTCTACCAACTGAGCTAAATCCCAGCCCCCAAAAGACTATAGGCTATATGATTTAATTTATATGACATGCTGGAAAAGGTAAAATGATAGAGAAAGAAGACAAATAAATGGTAGGCGGGGTTTGGGGTTGGGAACAGGGTTTGGCTCCCAAGAGAAACACTCTAGGATCTGTTCTGTACCTTGATTGTGGTAGTAGCTTCATGACTGTCATTTGCCAAAATGTATCGAACTGACCCAAAGAGTCAATTTTATTGTACATAATTTTTTAAAAGTATGTAAGAATGAACCGGCACTTAGAATTTAAAAAAAATCATGCTCTCATTGAGCATAAACACTCTGGCTTCTATTTCATTCTGGTTCCATAAAATGAATGTGTGTTTAATGTTCATTTAAAGTACATTTTCCTTACATTAGGTCATAGTAAGAGTTCTGTAGCCAGAACATTTCTATCTCCTTGAGACGATGAGACTTATTTTTAACAGAGACTTAATTAAAAAAAAAATCACATAGGAAAAGAAGGAAGTCAAAGGGATCATTCATTAAAGCTTCCCCAAGGCATTTCCAAGAATTGTTTTGTCTCACGTAACAAAGGAAGGCTTTATTTTATAATGTGTCTGCATAAATAAGAGCTTTCGCCCAAAATGAACCAAAGTTGTCTTTTTTGAAAAAAAAAAAAGAAGAAGAAATAACAAGAGAAATGCATATGACCCCTTAAACTGTTTTTCTTTCCCCTTACGTTTGAAAATATGACAGCATCTCGCCTCCAGCACCTCAGCTGTGCAATCAGGACGTGGAAGGATTATTAAAGAGAGCACTCCATTCTGTTTTCAAACCCACATAATACCGGTTGAAAAAAATAGCCTTGCTGAAAGAATATTATACATCTTTCACACCATACTTGGAGATTTCTGACAGCCAGATCCAAAAAAGTACAACACTCTGTATTCTGTGTCAACCAGAGTGGCTCCTCTACATAGAGTCAAGAGGCAGTGTGCTCACTCCCCCAGAGATTCTTCCAGCCTAATATTCCCAAGTCAAATGTGTCAGTGGAAACTACATTATTTTGTGGGATTCAGACGTAGTTAATATAAAGAAATGCTACTGTTGTTGCAGTACTTATGGTGGTGACAATCTAAAATGTTCTCATGACAGCAGAAATGACATTTTTGACATGCTATATATAGAGACAGAAGTGTACAATTTAGAATCTGCAATGGATCGTGACTCAGTCTGCTTGTTCTCACACTTTGTATTGTTTCTTGGCACCACTGTGTATCTTAAAGCACACACCAGTTCTGCCAGTAACAGACCTCCTTAACTGCTCCTCATTATCACCATGGCACAGAATCAGACCCCCATTCGGCTCTCTCTGCTTTTAAGAAAAGTATCTTT